>JABUQX010028474.1:0-72366 GCA_015478945.1 Trachelipus rathkii | reverse complement strand
TGTTAAATAAAAATTACATGTATAATAAACATTATTGCAAGTATTATTATGATTATTATTATTATACTATGGGTATTAATTATTATTATAGTTCATTTATTATTATTATATTGATATTATTATTTTATTATTATTATTATATTATTATTATTATTATTATTTATATTATGTATTTGATTAGTTATATTAATTATTTAATATTATTATTATTATTATAATATTTTATATATTTTTATTATTATTGTAATTATATTATTATTATTATGTATTCATTATTATTATTATTTATTATTATATTATATCATTATTATTATACTTATATTGTTTATGAATCATTCATTATTATAAGCATTATTATTATTAATCATTATTATATTATTATTATTATTATTATATTATTATATTATTATTTATTATTATTATTATATTATTATTATATTATCTATTAATTATTATATTATATTATTATTATATTATTATTATTATTTTATGTTATTATTATTATTATTATTATTATTATATTATATTATTATTATTATTATATCTATTATTATATATTATTATTATTATTATTTTATTATTATTATTATTATTATTATTATTTATTATTATTATTATTATTATTCTATTTTACAAATTTTGGTGGTTGTTAGGGCTTCAATTTAATTGTGAGTTGCACCCTTTTCCAATTCCCTAACAGGTATCAACCACTTCATGATTGAATTTTTTAAGAGACTAATATTCTAGAATAGAATACAACAACACTATTTTGAACTTTTCATCTAATATTTTGCCTGGCCACTTCAGGCATCAATCAGAGACGAGTCTAGACAAATTAACAAGTGGATAAAGATAAAATAAATGTTATTTACAGGGGTCGTAAAAATATAAGTAAAATATAAGTAAAATATAAGTAAAATATAATATAAGTGAAATATAATTAACGTTAAGATCTAAAATCCTAGTAAATAATAATATTATATCAATAGAGAGAATTACTAATCCAGCTCAAACCTGCCGGGCAAAACCTTGAAAATGTTTCAAAATTTTATCACTTCCATTGTACTTGATGTTGATCAATGGTTTGTTCTTTTTAATTATGAGCAACTCAGTGCTGGTCTCAATTCCAAAAAAATTTCCTGATGCTCGGATTGTTAGATTTTGTCAAAATTATAAAGTATCGAGATTGAGTCTTGGGCGGGGTTCCGTGTCGTCATTTTCAATGATTCAAAGATCTATACTAGTCCTGATATCGTATGTCTGGAAAACACGCAAGTTGAGAGAAATCGCTAGTAGTGCCCGAGTTGTAAGAGACATTATAGCCAATCTTTATTACAGTTGAAATTGGATATACTACATGACTAACATCTTCTAAGTCTCACAGTTCTTTCAGAAAACATTAAATTAAGGTTATATTTTGTTTAAAGTTTCTCCGAGAGTCTGCTTCAAAAAAGGTTTTACCAGTCCAGAGCAAATACAGTACGTCTATGCAGTAAAGTTTAATTAGTGCGATTTTGTAAGTTAGGGGTAAGTGTGAACTGCGGAAATTGTTAGTATAGACCTATGTCAGTAGGTATGACCGTAGAATACGTGTGAGTAGAGGGCTCCCACTTGATTATTGCTTTGATTCATCTGCGCAAATGGAAAAAAGAATTATTTTCAGATTTTTCAAAAGTTAAAATTTTGGAGGCTTAAATTGGCAGTCCCGTGTTATTTCTATTTGTTTATAGGTATTTTATATTTGGTCGTAATATAAATTTATGCAAAACAATTTAAATTTCCCATTATTATTATTTTGTGTGTGTGATGTGTACGTGTGTGTATGAGAGAGAGAGAATAAATTAGATATGCTTTTTTTACCACATGTAGCCGACGTAAGAGATGCCTTTTTTGAGTATGCTTGGGCTTTATGCTCGATTATATTACTGCCATCGATGGATTGAGAGGATGAGATGAGATGGGAGAGATAAGATGAGAGATTGTATTAGAGAGACGTGTAGGCGAGGAGAGAGAGAGAATTATGAGCATCTGGACTTAAAGAGACTTTTTCGCGAGCAAAATATAACAAATTGTAATTTTAAAGTGAGAGGAAGACTTAAAATTTTATGAAATAAAAGATTGAGAAATGTAGATTAGCTTTACAAATAATATACTTCTTATTTATATTTTTGAATTGTTCCCCTTATTATATTTAGAACCTTTAATTGGTTGGGCATGACCCATAATTTTTATCTGTTATTGAGGCGTAGTATTTTAAAACAGACTCATCCGGTTTCATCGCTCTGCAGGTGACAATTGGTTACGGGCTCGATGACACCGAGTTTAACTCATATATTTATAACTAATAATAATATATTTGTAAGTAATTACAATCCCAAAGTGGTTGTAACTCATTAAAAACTTGTTGGATTCTATTTATTAAAGCAGTAAGGACCTCATATTTGTGAAATTTTCTTTTTATGCTTTTGGGAAAATCGAGAGAAGACTTGTCTGAAGGATTACTTGAGTGTGTCTTTTGTTATGTGATTATAAGAAGCCAACGTTCCTCAGTGTCCCTCTTCAATATCTATGGTTATTGTATACTCTTTCTTCTCTCTCTCTCTCTCCTTCTCTCTCTACTCTCTCTCTCTCATCTCTCTCTCTCTGCTCTCTCTCGCCTTCTTCATTACTGCAGTTTTTTGACTCTCTTTTAATAAAATTTTATGTGATAAATTATATTGCACTTCAAGCTAAAAACTTTTTTTTTTTATGATTATATTTCGACTTCATAAGTTTTGAGAAAAAGCATAATTTTAGAAAATTTTTGTATTTAGATGACAAAGGTTGTTTATTTTCTTGTTTAGTTGACGCTGTTTCATTGTACTTAATAATATACTATAATACTAATTATATTCTTATATATAATATAATATATACTTACTATTGATATATATTAATATATATAATATTATATATATATATATATATATATATATAATATAATAATTTACATAGCTATACTAGTAGAACTATAACACACATACAAGAATTATACAAACAGCCAAGAATATAAACTATATAACAACATATACAATTATCTAACAATATAACTCCACCAACAAAATTCATACTAAATATCTAACTAAATAAATAAATAAATCATAAAAAATAAAAAATACACATTAATAAAAAATTTAAAAACTAAAAAAACTAATATACATCATTAAGAAATTATAATAACATAATAACATAATAACCTAAAATAAAATAATAAATCATTATACATTTTCATGTATTTAGAAATATAGAATACAACACTAAATAATAAAAATCAAGAATAAAATTATAAATTAAAAAATAAAAAAAAACTCAAATAAAATTCATGCAAATATATAACTAATTAAAAATAAAAAGCACAGTTCATAAAAAAATACAAACTACAAAAAATAAAAATAACAAAATAATAAAAAAAATAAACAAAAAAAAAAATCACACAACATAAAAAAAAAAAAAAAAAAAAAACAAAAAAAACATCAAAAAAAAAAATAAAAACAAATAAACCATAATATATATAGACAATATAAATATAACAATATAAATATATTATATAATATATAGTATTATAAATCGGGGTACAAAAGTCCCAACTCAACGTACTTTCGGTCCGTGCACACCCTGGACTGGGTTCAACTATGGGAGCTTCTTGGCATAGGCAGGATGAGGGATTAATAGACACGCCACTGCCACAGCAGCTGACAAATTGCACTTCGCAAATGACTGCACAGGACCAGAGCCTCGCGACTGTGAGTATCGACCTCTTTACTGAGAACCCAACTTAAAGGTAAACAGACCTCGTTAATGACGGATTCTTCGGACCCTCGGAAAACTTGAACCAAACAACTTTATCTAAAATATATCTTAGAATATGCGTGTCGACTCTCACAATAAGCCAAACCGTACACAAATGATAGGAAAGTGGTAGGAGAAGTACTTTATCTTGCAAGGTTTGCATGCAGGTCCGACGAAGGAGGCATTAGAACTGATGGATGGTATGTTGCGGAGATCGGAACATGATTTCAAGCAGAGAGAAAGATGAGTAACGGTAAGATGGATATAGGCACTTGTAGGCACAGCAAGTTGAATTTATGCCACTTGATCATGAGTAGAACCACAACGACACAATTATTTAAAACATACCATAACTGGGCATGCAGCCACTGATTGCACAAGTATACCGAAGTGTAGTTAATAGAACACCGAAAGGGGAAGGGATTATGGCAGGAGGAAGAGTTTGGTGGGCGTAAAAAAGAAGGAGATAGGGCAAGTTGCTGGATTGTCGGATATGGGTAACAGATTATCCATAGGATGAACATAGAATAGAGATAGGAAGAGCTCGAATGAGCAAAAACATATATAGAAGAATAGAGATAGATCAGTTGCAGCGGGATGTCTGAGAGAGATTGAGTCTACTTGGAGGATAGAGGTATAAAGATGCAGTGACCGATTTTTCGAGACGCTGAGCCCATTAGCGATGTGACAGATCGCCTTACACTTTACTATGGGAAGCTAGTTATGATATGTACACGATAAGCGTAAGTATATATATATATATATATATATTAAGTATTATTCTTATATATAATAAATATATTATATAATTTATAAATTATTAAATATATCATAATTACTAATATATATATCATTATAATATATATAAACAAAAAAAATTATAATTGATATTATATACATAATAATACTATTATAATATTTATAAAATTAGGGTGTATATATATATAATAATATAATAAATACTTAATATATATATAAGTATATATATTATTATACTAATAAATATATTAGTAATGAAATTAGCTCTATGATGATAATATAAACTAATTATATTAATTACATACTATATATATAACGTGACTATATTAATATACTAATTAATGTATAATATAATATTACATATAGGGTAAAGCCAGGTATATAAGGTAGGTCAGGCCATGTATTCCCCAGTAGATACGCAAGGGCAAATGATCACTGTTTCTGCTCCGGTACTTATTTTCTAGAAATTCGTCTGACACCTTATGATAAGTAACACCTGTTTTGTGATAGTCGAGTTAATTAAGGAAAGTGTGAGTGCTATTTATATTTTGCTGGTTTGCGTTTGATACTTAAATTTGCCCTTTGTATATCGTACCTTTACGTGGTATTTAGCTCTATGATTTTAAGAATAAGGTAATTATAAAGTATTGTATTTAACCTTCTCAAAAATAAAGATATATGACTTTATTACAACTATTATTCTAGTAACAATAATAATAATGAATAATGAAATAGAATAAAATAAAGTAATAAAATAAAAACCCTATGAGATAGAATATAATAATGAATAATAATAATACATATAATAATAATAATAATAAATCTAATAAATAAAACATAAAATAATTTTAGCTTAATAACTAAATAAATAATGGCAGTCTTCTTTTAAAACTATAAGAAGTTTTAACCCAGCAATGAAAATATCTCAGAAAACATCCAAAGTTAATTCAGGTACATTAAAAGTCATATTAATATAAATCAATTCCTCTCGGAATGATCAGCGTATGATAAAATATCTTTATATAAGGAAAAATATGAAAAAAGATTATATTAATTGATATATTTTATTTATAATACCTCGATCGGTGAAACTTTCGAATATGGTTTCGTATAATAGATAAATTATCCCTAAAATAGACCCACATATAATGTTGAAGATCAGCGTGATGAAATATATTTCTCCAGCCGAGTTGCCCTACCGGAGAGCGCGGAAACGAGCTAGCGCCAGAGGGAACAAAAGGCCCCGGAACTGTCCATACGTCCTATTCGCATATAACCGCACGAGTTGTAAGGGGCACTCGTGCGGGTCTCGGAAAGAAAGTGAACCCGGGCGCTCGGGAACACCACACTTCAAAATACCAAAGAGCTGTGGAGGTTCGGAGTCTCCCCGGAGAGAGCGGGTATGATGAGAGTCCAAGCCCACGATTTCGATTCCCTCCAGTGTTGGGTTAAACGCAGGGCGCAGGGAGACCCCGGACTCTTGCATTTCTATTGCGGATATACACATGGAGTAATTCAGTCATTCTTTTAGTTAATTGAAATGTGACAAAATAAAATTCTTTTTAAATAATCTTTATTTTCTATGCCAGCTGACTATCTTTAAGGAATGTTATGTATTGTTTTTCTTTCTTGTAAAATCTGGTACTCTATGCGTTTGGTTTGGATATGATAAGAACTCAAATATAAATTAAAAAACGAAAAAGGTGATAATTGTGTTTTTTCAGTTGTTCCCATACCTAAAATGATGGTGTGATACGCTCTAGAATATTACCGGATGATAATATAGTGGCTCCGAATGTCAGTTGTGTTTCTGTGTATTCTCATTGGAGTTTTCGACTAATGTAAGATTACTCATTGCGAGGAGTCAACTATGCGTGCTCATAAGTAAGTGTTCAACAGTATTCTCAATTCGTAAATTAATAAATGAACATAAGATAATCTAATATATATGCAATAATGGTAATATTATTTAATAATCAATTATTAATTAAATTAATAATAAAATACATAATATTATAAGAAACATATAAAAATAAATCAATTGCCTGAGTGGAAATTTATACCTAAAAAGTAATCAACATATTATATAAATGTTTAAAAATATAAATAATAAAAAGGGAAATATATAGTAAATGACTATTTAACATTAATAATAAGGTAACTAATTTAAAAGTGTTTTCCGTGGAGTAGTTATACTCGAACTTTAATCTATCTTAGTATTAATGCAATCAACTATTCTCTGGTTACGTCTACTAGATATTAGATTTAAACTGAACATTTGTCGTAACTCTTAAACAGATAATATATTTGTAAATTGGATACCGTCTTTGAGTGAATATATATGGAAAAGCTGGTTCGTTAAACTAGTCTGTTCATTTGAATGGCTAGGATTGTATTTGATGTTATTCTTATTAATATAGTGTAACATTAATTATTTTACTCCCATAAATTTTGACACTTCATTTAAATCATCACATGATCTATTTTATGCCTTAGTATTTAAAAACCCCTCAAGTTATGTGAGAACACGGCACAAAAAGCTCATACATATCCCTCTCGCCCTCCTAGATAGTAATTAGAAAGTTGATATCTAATTGACATTACTTCCAACGTGTTACTTCACTACGCTGAGGCTTTGACTATATAACGTTAAGAAAACATTAATTTTAGATACGTTTTAGTTCAAGTACTTTTTATTGACTTACATTCTGCAGGACATTAATGCCTTTTCATCTGACTTATCAATACATGAATCATTGACTCTGCCGCTACTGAAGATAACTACAATGGTTATATATTATTGACCTTCAAACTCGATTTCACATCCATTAAGACTAGTAATATTAACCCGAGATAGGGGACTCGCCTGAAGCGACACGTACCATACCGCCCCAACGCTAATAAGTGCAACCATAATAAATAATACTCACTCAGCTAATATCCTATATAGTATCATAGTGTGATATGTCGAGTATATCTATTACGCTACTAGCGTCTACCGCCCCTAGCACGCTCGTTTACCTCGCCACAGTCCACTCGCGTACGCTCACCCGTCAAACTATTCCCAGCCGCACACGCTATAAACTTATAATATTTGTTATCAGCTGTCCGATTCCTACCGCCTGACGTCGACCTGTCTCCGACTAATCACGCAATACCCTGAGCCTATATCCAGTCAGCATAATGACTATATTTCCTCACTCTCATAGTACTATACCTAATACAATAATCATAGTGAGTAAACTCAACTCACTACTCCTCCGAGAGCACAGTGAATAAATCAAACATTATAATATAATCACATACAAATATCTTACCTATAATATAGGTACTCATAATCTATAATATACATATAGGAGCTTCGTGCAAGATAGCTGACAGTTGCATACACCTACATTATAATAATAATTACCTTCTACTGATTTAACCATATATTATATAATAATTAAACTATACATCTATAATTAAACATCTTACCTGTTAATCAATTATATCTCTATAATATATTAATATTTATATAATTTATTTATAGATATATGTTGTTGTAGTATAGGTTCCTTCTAAGCTAATATGATTATAGGTATAATATATATATAATTAGAGCCACTCGCTATATAACAATAGTATCCGTTTATGTTTATTTGAATATGTTTATTTAATTAGTTATAACAAACAATTATATATGATATTATATATTACATAGTGAATATGTGTTATGTGATTATCATATAGTATATATAGTAAAGTGTCTATTATTGGTATAGAGTGATGTAACTGCTCATTATTAGTCATAGTTGAAATCTATCAATTTAATAGGTTCCCTGAGTTATTCATAAGTAAGATGTCGCACGATTATCATAAAGCATGTAACAATAGTTCAAATACCAAAAAGTATACTAATTTTAGATAATCACCTATTAAAGCAGTCAATTATATATAATATATATAGTGATTTTAATACTATCAAAGATCATATAAATGTATATTTTAATAATGATGTTAGAGGCACTCCCCACAACTAATATAATGTGAGGCTCTATCAAAAGTGAGGTGGGTAGGGATTACAATTAGTTGTATGAAAGATATATGATGGTCGTACATTTTATAATTAAAATTCAAAGTGTGGGAGGGTAGTTACGTACCAAATAATTTGTTGGCCGCAAACTCATAAAGACTGGAGACCATTCTTTCCAACGAGTTGATTTTTTTGTTTGTTGTGGCATCATTACAAAACAGCAATACTTTCGACAACAAATTGGACCCATACATCCGGGGCATCCAAAGTGTGGTAGAGAAGGCTCAAACCCCTAGTCCAGGTCGCTTGGACGACTGTGCAAAAACCATATCTACAACCACTGTGTCTAGTTCCTCGCCGTCAGGGCTGCTAACCCTGTTACTTGCTGCAGTGGCCAGTGTCGGTTACTCCACTGCATAAGTACAGTCAGCCTGTGGATGTGGTCAGCTACTACCACAACATCAGTTTTGTACCGACCAGAAAATATGTGCGTGTGTGTGTGACTGTGTCAATAGACTCGGGGATAGTGTTTTTATTCTATTATGGTAGTGCAATTATACATGTAAAGACCTCTTATTGTGCCGGTATTGCAAGGTAAACAACACTCCAAGATCTCATAATAGTAATAACATGAATATAAAACTAATATGTTGTTTATTAAAAGGAATAAGAGATCTACTTTACGCGTTATTTACCTCATAGTGCCAAAATGAGACATCTGCAACAACATACTCATATGGCAGGACGCAGCAACATTATAAAGCTACTACATGCTATATCTACAATCGTGTAGTTGCCCAACAGCCACACCCTAGCGGCCGGGTTTCTCTTGTCACACGCCCCATTTGGAAGCTTGTCACCAGTGGCTCGAGGTTGGAGTTGTCATCAACTTTAGGGCAATGGTGTTACACCAATCCAACTAATGGCCAAATACCTTTCAAAACGGGTTCCAAGGCGGTGGCTTTCACATGTCCTCTCAGTTCTATTGATGGGTGCTCCAACAAATTGTAGTTCCTTCGCGAGACTTCAACGCTTCTTGACTCTCCAATTTGTGTCAGAAAAAAAAAAAAACTATTAGGTAATTTATTCAACATATATAAATATATAGTGTATATATATTAGTTAGTTAGTTATGATAGTGTGGGAGTTAGTGAGTATTTGAATATTATATCCAAAAAAATTGGTATATATTATAATATATTATATACTATATATACTATATATATAATATATTATATTATATATATAATATATATATATATAGTATGTTTTTACCTTTAAATATTAATTATAAACCATATATAATATAATTCTACAGAGGTACTGTAACAATAATGTATAAAAGATGCTAGTATATTAAGTATATTAAACGATACATTAAGTTATTATTATTGTTCCTGTAATAATTTTAATATCATAAATTATAAATATATTTAAAGTTTTTTTTTCGCTGATTTTTAATTATAATATATTTTAATTCAGTTATTATTATTTATATATAGATTTTTGTATGTATTGGATATATGGTGGAATTATTAGTTGGATTTATTATTGGGATTGGGTTTTTTAATAGATGAGTTTATTTTTAACTTTTCTTATAATTATTTACATGGTGTTATAATTATTATTTATTATTTTTAATTTAATTTTAATTTTAAATGTATCTTGGACATTTTTTACAAGTTGTAATTATTATCAAATAATAAATAATAATAATAATAATATAATAATAATAATAATAATAATTAATAATTATAATAATAATAATAATAATAATAATAATTAATAATAATAATTACATAATAATAATAATAATAATAATAATAATAATAATAATAATAATAATAATAATAATAATGATATAATAATGATATAATAATGAATGAATAATATATAATATAATAATAATAATAATAATAATAATAAATAATAATAATAATAAGTAATAATAATAAAAGCAATAAATAAATAAATATAGAATTAATATTATATATATGTGTTATAATATATATATATATTATATATATATAATATATATACTATATATATAGTATATATATATACTATATGATATATATATATAATATATATTATATATATATTATAATATGTATAATATATATATATATATATATATATATAGGCCTATTATATATATATATATATATATATATTATTTTCAATTTAGATATATATATGATATATCATGATATATATAATATATTATATATATATATAGTATATATATATATATATGCAGAGACAAGTGTAATCTGCAGCTAGTGTGGGTCTTTGGCCATAAACTTTTATACTTGGATTTAAATGAAAAATTAGGTTACAATCATTGTGTCCCCAAAGGAATCGCGGTCCATTTTCATATAGATATTATAATAATATATATATATAATATATATATATATAATATATATTATATATATATATTATATATAATAAATATATATAAATATATATATATATTATATATTATTATATAATATATATATTATATATATATATATATATATATATATATATAGTTATATATATATATATTATATACTATTATATATATATATATAGTATATATTAAATATATAAGGTATAATATTTATATATTATATATATATATATATATATATATATATATATATCTATACTAAATATATATATTTATATAGGCTATATATTATATATAGATAATATATATATTATATATATTTAGCTATTATAAATATAATATAGTAATATACTATATATATCATATATATATATATATATATATATATAGGCTATATATATATATATTATATAATATAATATATATATATATTATTATAATATATTTATATATATTATAGTATATAGATATATATATAGATGTTATGATTATATATATATATTATATATATATGTTATTGATTATATATATATATATAATAGGTTATATATATTATATATATTATTATAATATCTCGTATATAATACTATATAGAAATATATAATATATATAATTATACTATAATACTAATATATACTATATATTATATTATATTAAATATATATAAATATTATATTAATTTCAATCATGCCCTAATTTAAACCTATACCAATATATGTCCAGAATAATAGGAATCAAAATAATAAATATATAATAATAAATATAAATAATAATAAATATAATAAATATAAATAATACATAAAATAAAAATTATGTTTAGATAATCCAAAAATAATTAATATTGATATTATTGATAATCATAATTACCTCACTAATTGATAATCCCTTATAATAATATATAATATAATATAATCAAATTATAACAGTAATAATTCTAATAAAATGAAATAATAATAATAATTACTAATATATAAATTAATAATAATATAATAAATAAGGAATATTATAGATGAGATTATATAATAAAATAACGGAGTGGAAGTGGGTCTAAGCACATTGTATTACATTTATGTCTGGTGCAGGATAGTAATGACATGCTCTATTGATCCGAAACATGTTTCTTATATGTGGTTTTGATTATGGAGGTGCCTGAATTAAAAAAATCTATATTGTGATTGATTAGTCTGTACATCTCCACATTTTGGACATATGAGTTCATTCGAGGTAAACAATTGGAAAAAAAATCATGACAAATAAAAAACTGATTATTTCCCCAGATCTGAATTCCAGATGACACCAAAAACTCGTGAGCTTTTATGGCGTGGGTTATATTAAGCATACAAGAAATATAATAAATTGTACTGCAAGACAAATAAGATATGAATATGATGTGTCTTGCCCCAAGCTAATATATGGCGTGGTGAGGGAAGGAATTTAAATGGGACTGCTGATAACGACCAAAATGGCAAACAAACAGATAGATTATAGTGAGTTTTGATTGCATTTTATGAACACGGTGCGAAAAAAAGAATTTTTTTTGCATATTTCTGAAATGCATCTCGAAAGACGCAAAAAGTGGACCTCGTGTGTCTTGTTAGTAGACCAGAAAGGCCCAAAACTAAGGATTTTCTGGACTGTGCAACGTCGCTGTAAAAAAAAATGAGCCCAGCATATGAAGAGATGATGATAGTTTTGGTGCTATTTTTATGTAAAATATTTTGATTCCCCACACATAGATACTATAAGTAATATTAATAAATAAGGAAGGATACAAAACACATGAGGCCGGGAGGGGAACATATTATCTTGCGTAGCGTAACTGATGCAAATAAGGATTTTTTATTAAATAGTTTAGTTTATGCGCTTGAATCCAAGAAAATTAGTATTGCTCGGATGTTTTTCGTGGAGTAAGTTCGTTTTGTCTGTTAGGGAGAAACGCACTCATCACATTAAAAATAGCTAGGAGAAAATAGCTAAAGTGGTTTTCTTGTTTGGTTAATCTATTGCCTAAATGAAATGAGAACGATGTGCCGTATCAGTGTGTGTTGTGTTCAATATATTTTTGCGATGTATCAGGTTTTGAAGGCAATTTTCACAAACAATATTATTTGAAACAAGAATAAATCACAAAATTTAACGTTGTTACCATAGCGTGGTACGAAGTCTGTATGTGCTAGGAGTATGCCAACTGCGAAGTCGTTTGTCGTGTGACGCGGTTCACGGGGGACGACCGACAAACAATACTATTTGTGTGTTTAGGCAATTTGTTTCCATGTTTACATGTGAATAGTGTCAAAACTGAATCTGAGAGACAAAAATCAATACGATTTTTGAATTCAAATAAATGTAAAAAATAAACATGTAAGAAAAATAGACGTTGAGTACACATAAATTTGTTACTATCTAAGGGGAAAATATGAATAACATAGATCTTTGAGATCTTGTCTGAATAAATAATAATTTACATAGATAATATAATGAATAATGATAGTGATGTGTATGTGAGACTTCAAATTTGCACTGTAGGTTCACATACTTAAGTAGACTAGGTATTAATAACTTATTATATAAAATTCGAACATAAGTATAGAAATAACTATGAGTTATATAATTTATAATATAATTCATAGGTGAAATTAATAAATATTAGAATTTAATCTAATAGCTATATACTCTATTATATATATATGAGTAAATGTATTAGAATACCTTTATAGTAAAAATAATAAAATAATCAAATATTTTTATATTATTAAATATCAAAGATAACATACATAATAATAATGTTAATATATTTACACGATAATTAATAACTCAGCTAAATAAGATCTAATTAAAATAAATAATGAATTTATTAAATGAATGAAGTAATAATGATTATTGGTAAAATATAGTGAAATTAAAGATGCGAGATACAAACCTAATATATAATCATGTAAATATCAAATAAGAATGATATATATTTCTCAAATGGTATTTAATTGATTTATATGGCCTAACAGAAACATTCAGGAATATCTCCTGCAGACGTTTAGTCACCAAGATTTCGATCTCCTCAATGTTATTTAACTCATCGAAATGAAATGCTAGTTTTTGTAATTTGGTGACCATGATAGAGATTAGAAAGTGGGGTGAAAAGACTGCTCTTTTCATGGAGTGTATGATGTTGACGATGTACTTACAGAAAAGATTCATTTTTGCCTACTATTTGTTTTACCTTTCATGCTCTGTTAATAATCAGATCTTTACCGATCCAGCATGATTTCATATCCTTTTAATCTGAAATATATTTATAAAATATAAATGTAGAGGCATTTAATATAACTTATAGATGATTTCTTGTGTGTATTAATACGGGTGGTGAAATTTACCTTTATATTGGGATAACTGTGTAATTTAGTAGTAATTTGAAATTAACTACCGTATCTTACAAATAATATAAAAGGTATACTTTGAATCTCTCATAATAATTTTATGACTACAAAATATTTATAAGTACTATATATGATTCTAGTATAAGTTATATGCACCCTAACATTTATAACTAATAAGATAACATAATGTTACTAAGTTTTGATAATAATATATATATCATTATATGGCACGAGACATTAATTATATTATTAATTAGAAATACTCGCACCTCAGTAGTATCTCAAAAAGATGTAATTAATAACCTTAAAATTAAGGACCTAAAGTAGTTACTCACAATTACTTACAGAGACTAGAGGTTCAGCTTTCATATTTTATAAGGAGTAATGTAGATGGCGGTATAGTATTGTTGTATATATATATATGTTATTTAACTCTAGTGATGGATATTGTCAGTACAGAATATATAATATATAATATATATATTGTAAATAAAATTTAAAATATCTTAAGTTTAATTTCGAAATAATATTCGAGAACAATAAAAATGGTAAGGTGGTATAATTAATTATTAATTTTTTTAAATAAAATTAGAATGATTAAGATGCTTCCAAATCATTAATGTTAGGTAATAAGAATCTTTTATTGTTATTATATATTATTATGAGTGATACGAGTTAAAGATAGAGTTACGCAGATAGAAGTCAATTGGTAACAATAAAAGTGATAGTCACTATTGAATTATAGGCGAATTGATATGGCCGACAGAAAATAACTACCCCCAATGCGGGGGAAAAAGGTGAAAACGTGAGGTAAAAGCTCACGAAAATATTTAGTAATAAGTATTTTGTAAAAAAAAAGTATACGTTTAATAATAAATTCTTTGTTATAAGATAATGATTGATTTATTATAGATATTATATATAAGAAAACTTTTGAAATTAATTATTATTTTAATTTGAAATATGAAGTTAAGATTTAAATTTTATACGCAACCTATTTAAAATGTTTGTTATAAAATTATACGTTATTATAATATGTGTTAGATGATGGTGCTGTGAGGGTGTGTTAATGTGGTGTGTGGTGTGTGTGATGTGTATAAGATCTTGAATGTGACTGTGGTAGTTATAAATATATATAATACTGTGAGGTTGAGAGTGAGTAATGTAAAATCGTATTATTGTGAGGATAGTAAATCTGTGTGTGAGATGAGTGGTAGTGAAGTGTCTTGACAAATTGTAAGGTCATTAGTGTAAGGTAGTTGTATTATATTATATAGTGTGACTCCACGCTATAGTGATGTATAAATATGTATAAATGTCAGTGTTCTATGGGTTAAATGTAAGTGTTCATAGTTGAATGTTGTTATTACTAAGTGGTTCATGTGAATGTTGATGTATAAAGTAGTATAAGTGTAAGTTATGTAGTGTGAGTATATATATATATGGTGTGAGTTGTATTGATGGTATGATATATGTGTAGTGTGTGTAGTAGGTAGTATATAAATTAATACAGTAACATAATGAGCTGAAGTAAATAAAAAATCACTAAGATTATAAATAATAAATTATACCCTTTGCTCATCTCCACTTTCAATTCGTGACAAATCAATTCCCCTGCATACAACCTGTAATAAAAATTAAATAAATAGATTAAACAATTAAAAATCAATAATGTTAATAAAATATGAGTATGATATATTCAAAGAAAGTTAAATACAATATTAATAAACAGAAACGGTATTATAATAGACAGTTAATAAAGAGCAGAAAGTTAAGCTAGTAAAGCAGAATGTATAAATGCATGATAAAAATATGGTTATGATATAATATGACAGTTTTAAAGCATATATAATAATAGAATCTTGATCAAATCTTCTTTTCTTTAGGTTCAACCTCTATATGATTACTGATTTACTGTGAGTAAGACGCAGATTTATAATAGGTATAATTTAAAGGTACTGTTTAAACATAACTGAGTTAATAAACAGTATAAGAATCTAAATCATTAAAATCATCAGTACTACATGAGGTGAATCTATTGGTGAAAGCTCATTAAATAACATAAAAGCATTACTAATAATAATAATACCCCTTTGGTGTTAGGTAAACACCTCTATTGATTTATATATATGGGCATTTAAATGAAGTTAATAGTTTATTAATTATGTGTGAAGTTTAAACGCTAAAGTTAAAGTGTTGTTTATTGATCTGATGTAAAATCGATGAGTGTTAAAACTTAGTAATACTTGAGGATGAAGATAATAAACTGTTAGAATCTAAATCAGTTAAAATTTCACCCTATCGTTTATTTATAGTGTATAGAGGTTATAATACTTTATTTATTTATCATGTATATTAATATATGCTATTTTTTGTAATAAGTACTTGATATACTAAATATAATGCAAGTAGAGTTTGCGTATAAACTTCATCATAATGAGTATTATTATATCTACTGTAATAGGATTTATTGTACTTAGTTCTAACGTACCCTTGCTATTTATTTACTAACTTTATAAAATTTAACATAGCTAATTTTATGTAAAAAAGTATAAATGAAATAAATATAGATTTAATAAATATATTGATGTTATTAATGCTGTTATGTATTGTAAGCGACAGGTACTCTACTTCCTCGAACGGTTTGAAAATTAATATCAGATCATTCTGTCTTTAGAAATTTAATATATTTGTATTCATTCGTTCGGCGAGGTCGCAACCTGTGGGTAGGTGCGTACATTACGTTAGCTTCAATCGCATAGAGAATCTTGACGTTGGACTCATGGTGATTTCAGCTGTCTTTAAAATTTGAGAACGCATAATTAAAGATTACTACTGCTCTTCTCTAATTGTAGGAAGGTTTTAGAGTTGAATAGTCAATAGTTGATTTCAATCAACAGATGAATCATCAATGATAGAATTGGTCTCAAAGATGTAACTGGCAATCAAAATTGACTCTTCAAAAGTACGGAACCCTTTCCCAAAGTTTGATTAGGACTAATACAATGTCTTGAAGGCATTTAATTTGAATGGTATACTAGGAATGGTTGAAGGTGTAGTTATAGAAGTAGGGCTTTCGGTGTAGTCTGAAGAAATAGGCATCCTCAAAGGTTGAGGTTCTAATCACTGCTGCTCAAAGAGCTGTAGACGACTCTTGACATTACACTGGAAGGTGACATTTGCATATGGTATATCCAGTCAACTTACCTTACTTACTATATTGATACCCAGTGTTCTCAGACTACATCTCTCGTGAGCTATGTGGCAAGCGGTATGTTAATAGTGATGCTCAATACTTCGTAGGCTTTTTCGTATAGCATCATGCTCTCAACTCCCAACTATTTCTATTAACACCTAGACTTCCAGTGATCTAATCTCGTTAGTTAGTATAGTTATTCAAATTCCTCTCTCAGTCACTTGTTCCTATGGTGTGTGACGGGTGAGAGTGTACATGTAGCCATATATTGTTGGTTAAGTGTGGAGTGGTCTATGGAGATTTCGTAGTATGATTGGCTTATAAGTGTCATAGTTGTATAAATGATGTCTAGAACAAAAAGAACCTAACTCCCAATCCCTCGAAGCGAATTCTGGACCTATGTGAGGTGGTCTGTTAATATTACAGCCAATCTGTCCAGATCCTATACCTCTTTCGATCTAAACCTTAATTAGGTAACGGTAGCACACCCGTTTAGGGCATTCGTGGCTCAGTACTGTGCATTGCAATATAATAAAATAAGTGACTAGCCTGTGTGGCAGCATGTGGCACCAGCGGGGGCTTCTACTTGTTCAGGGAACACCTTGGCCACTCTTGTTATTGTCTATCACATCAACTGGCCTCCTGCTGGACCAAATGGTGAATCACTCTCTACCGGCACTCGACCTGCCACTCCACCAGTCGATCTCACTAGTGAAATCATAAACTCTCATAGAACACTAACTGATCATTACTCCCGTATCAATGACTTCTATACTTCACTATAGAACTGATTCCCAAAGCCATCAAGTCACAATATCGTTGGCTCAAAAAATCTATGACCATGGATATCTGGTCAAAGTCTAAAAAGGTTGCGAATTATCATGGTAAACAAGTAGTTAACATTCAAAAAGGATAAAAATTTGTACCGTGGGTCAATTTGACCCGATGGACGACCAAAAATGTGATTAGGTAGTGTGTTTTTACCGTCTAAGTATAAGTGCTTAAATTGTGAAAGTGTCTATTGGAAAATGTAAGTGTTATAGGGTGACAGTAATGAAGATGTCATAGTGAATGTGTGTATTAAGTGTAAGTATCTATGGGGTGTGTGTGTGTGTAGATATATGTGTGTGTTGTGTGTGTGTATAAGTGAGCATAGCTGTGTTTATAAAGTGTCCATAGTGTAGAGTGGTCATATGGGGTAGTATTGAGTGTCTATGGAAAGTAAGTGTCTATAGGATGAGTGTATGATGTTTAGATGATTAATAGTGTATAGGTCATGATAAGTTACATAGTGAATGTGTGTATAAGTAGCATAGGTGTATAATGTGTCATTAGTGTAAGTGTCTGGTATAAGTGTAATGTAAGATCTTGGTGTGGGTGTAATGACATAGTGTGTGATAACTGTCATAGTGTAAGTGTCTGATGGATGTAAGTGTCTATGGTAGTAATGATGTTCTATGGTAATGAGTGTAAGTGTGTTAATAATATGATCATAGTGAATGTTGTGTTATAAGTATACATAGTGTTATAAGTGTATATGATGTGTAAGTGCTTATGGAGTTATAATATTCTGTGTTGTGTGGTTGTGTGTGTGGTTGTGGTGTGTGTGTGTTGCGGTTGCGCGTGATGGAGATGTGACCGAATATCAAAAATGGGCTAAGACCACTAAAGGTGGTGCCAAAAATTTGGGCGTGGGGCCAAAATTGACCATAGGAAGACCAAAGGGATGGTTCGAAAAATTAGTAGGTTGCCAAAAATTAGGTATGCCGCCAAAAATTAGGGATTCTCAAAAAATTAGATGGTTCTCAAAAAAAATTAGGGTTCTTCAAAATTAGAGGTTTCAATAAAAATTAGGGTACTCAAAAATTAGGGTTCTCAAATAAATTTGGGTTATCAAAAATTAGGGTTTCTCAAAAAAGTTGGGTTCTCAAAAAATTTTTGTGGCCAAAACACGTACCACGGTTGCTTACGCAACCGTATGGCGCAACCCTCCTTCGAGGGATTGAGCAAAAAATTAGGTTCTCAAAAAAAAATTGATCGTAGGTCTTCTAAGAAATTGGAGTTCGTCACTCAAAAAATTTGGTGGGACACGATACACGGTTTGCTTAGGCAGCTCTGCGCAACTCTTCGTAGAGAGTTTGTCCGAAATAGGGTTCTCAAAAAATTTGGGTTCTCAAAATAGTCCCATGGAAGAACCAATCATTAAAAAAATTTTGGGTTACTCAAAAAATTTGATTGTTACAGTTTCTTCACAATCTACTTTGGGCTAATAAATTCTGGTATGCCCAAAGGTCAAAGGCCAAAAAGGTCGCGGTCAGGTAAAAAGGTCAAAAAGGTCAGAGCAGGTACTTAGTCCAATATGCCTGATCCGATGATCCCATTCCTAAACCCTCACTGATTTAAATTCCAAAATATATACTTCAACACTTCGTTCAGACCAACACACGAGATCTAATCATAACTTATTTCACGTTCGTATCATCTTACGCAGGTACACAACTTAGTATACTTAGTGGTACATCTTTTGTTATAATAAGTTTACTTACTCACATACTCTCCCTTTAAACAGAAATGAATCACCTTCCTACCATTTCCTTTCTAATCTCCTACTACCAATTTGTGTACTCATTTGATATATAATATATAATACGAGTTATATTATATATATATAATAAGCTATAAATATATTATATATATAAATTTATTTATATATTTAATATATATATATATGTCATTATTATAAATATTATATATCCGAGCCATACTATATTATAAATCCGTATTAATATCAATATTTAGGCCTTATAGGATAGGAAGGGTATTGGTACTCTGTATATTTAAAACATCTTTAAATACATAAAAAGACGGTAAGGGTAATTTTAAAAAAAAACAAAAAACAAAATTTTCGGTTTTAAAAAAAAGAAGGTTGGGATTTTAATAAATTAAGATAAACAATAGCTAAAAATTAAAAATAAACTCCCGTTTATCACACCTAGATATAGGTTAAATAATATAGTATATATATATTGTATAATGATGTATATATAATATATAATATATATATATATTAATAATATATAATATTTATATAATATATATATATATTATATATATTGTTATATATATAATTATAATTAGATTAGGAATATATAATATAATACTATATATATATATACATTATATATATATGCTGGATATTAAATATATTGGGAAAGCTTTTAAAATTCTGAGAAGTTTCCACTAAATAAGAATAAGCCAAACATACATTAAGAACAATGAATTTTTCTCATTATTTTATAAACAAAAATCTCCGTTAATGTATTATTAAAATACAGGAAGAAATTAATAACTCCCATTAATGATAAATAATTGTTTTATACACAATTGTCTTTGTTGCTTCTTGTGAACATCAAAAAAGCTTTTTTTTATTCATAATATTTAGTGGAAAAGCTCAAGCTTACTAATAATGGTATACCAATGGTGAGGTGCCATAAATTTGTTAACTCAAGCGCGCGGTTTTCTGCTTTGTCATAAGGAAGTGACAAGGTGATTCAAGGAGTTTAGGAAAGATTCTTAATCACATTTGCAAGCGTTTTCGAGAACCTTATGAGTTTCATGGCGCAGATAAATATTTTGTAGTTTGCTTGTCTCTTTTGTATTATATTATTAGTAGTTATATGATACTAACAAACCGATTGCTGGGATAGTACAATATGTACCAGCAGTGGTAAAAGATAAAATTTAATAATAAAGTAAGCAAACAAACGTTCATCTTTCGCATTGCAGAAAGGAACACGGGATTTCCCCCAGTGCCCTAATACAGCAGAAAGAATTTCTAATAGGGGCAACGTAAAATATGATTGACGGGCATTAACAGTGTTATCTCCGTCTTAATTTACTCTACGTTAAGTCTTCCACAATATACTGTATTATATATATATTCCAACGAATGTACAAATAAACATTAATATAATAGTAATAATAAATATTATATATAAATTAATGTATAATGGAATAGTGGAAATATAAATTTGTATTTAGGATTATGGATTTTGCAACAGTGACTTATAATAAATATGAGTAAATATATGAGGGAATGCATCTTTTATAGATTATATAGGTCAATGTCTGTGTTGTGTGTTAATAAGATGAGAACAATATTGTAAAAGTTCTGAATTAAAGGGGGTAGTTATGCCTCAACCTAGCTGAGTAGGATGCGACTTGCAGTAAATTCGACTTTCTAACCTACATGATCTCGTGACAATTGACTTAGTAAAACAGAATCATACTTAGTTTTACGAGGTGGAATGTTGTTTTGCATGTAGCAAGGAAATAATTATCCGTGAGTCGCTCTGATCACGGGGAGCTGACAACGTACGATGCGTAAAAAAGTACGATTATTATTAAAATAATAACTTTTTTAAAAATTATTTAAAAATTGTTCGATCCTCTTCATCAGCACTCAAATTTATCGTTAGTATCATATAATAACAATATATGAAAAAAAAAAAGTTTTAAAAAACATTATCTGCGCCATGAAATTCATAGGGAAGGTTTTCGTTTTAGGGTAACTCTTATAATCTAATTCGAAAAAATTTGGCCAGGGCAAAATTCTATTTAATTATATTATATATAATATAATAAATATATATATTATATATATATATATATATATAAATATATATATATATATTTATAATATATAATATATATATATATATAAATATATATATATATAATTAGCCCCTATATATATTTATATATATATATAATACAAATATATATATAATATATAATTAATATACTAGATTATTATATTTAATGTATTGTATTTATTATTAAAAGAATAAAATTAGTGTAAGATATATATAGTCGATTAAGTTATGAATTATAGGTAGGATAATATATATATTAAATATATAGAATAGTAAAGAGATATATCATTAAGTACACAAATGTAGATATCGACAAACGTGAACTGTGCGGTCTCTATGAAACTGACGACTACCAATCTGTGATATAATAGGACTGTAGGTAGGTAGGTGATTTACTGATAGATACCTCTACCATTAGCATAATATATATAAATGTAGGTAAGGTATACCATAAAGTATTTACATTCTGCGAAAGACAGCTGTGCATCTATAACGAGATTTACCTTCGATAGTGTTACTCATAGGGAATGACCTAGATAATTTACTCAGATATGTATAACAGCTTTGCTTCATTTTATCAATCATTAATTAATTTATTAATTATTCTTTCACTTACCTCCCTTAATAAATCTCTACTCTTTTCGCTCACAGAATAACAAAATCAGAGATGTGTTGAGGGTATTCCCTATTGACCTACTATTACTAGCAGGCAATTTGATTTGGCTTCTTCTCTCGTAGCGATCTTATGATAAAAGTCAGATGAATTTTCGGCGAAATCTGAAGATCGAGGTTGAGAGACCGCTGGTTAGAACGAGCCTTATCTTCCAGTTTTCAACTAATCAGCGTCGCAAATGAAATCTCTTTTATGGTTCGATACACATAGTACGACTTTCCAGTAATTTTTTTTGCGTGTGTTCCGGTATAGCCAGCATACACACACAGTAATATACGTATAACTCGATAAGGTATAGATGACTAACCAGCGTTACGCATGTATCTGCAGTGGTTGTTGAGCGTACTTAGTCTTATCTTGTGACATATTCATAGCCCATATTATATGGCTATGCATGAACTGTTGATAGCGGCTAGAAAGACTTCAGAACCTACGCTCCAACTATAGCAATTAACATAATTTAGGCATATACTATGCATTGATGTGTGTGAACACACACATGAATCCCTCACTAATCTCCCTTCTTATGGCTATGCATTAAGACATAGAGCCGGTTCGTCTAGTTAGAAATAGCTGTTGTGAAATATGAGCGCATCTAATTACTGCATGGCATGGTCGCAATTACACATCCAGCTTAGCCGTGTGATTCTGTTAAAGGGCCGAGGCTTCACCTTGAAGCAGGGATTAGCTGTCTTCAAAGCTCGAATGACGCTCAGTGTGTTCTTTTAATTAACCCGCAAATTACCAGCTGTACTGTTCTTTCCGCTTATAGCATCGGACTATGGGTCTGGAATAGAGGTATGTAGATCTAGTGTATACAATTGTTTGTTACATGTGGTGACATCTTAGGCTTATATATATATGATATATATATATATAGTATAATATATATATATATATATGTGTTAGGTGTGTGAGAAAAAAAAAATGATATATAAATAAGAGATAGTATATGACGTATTATGAGGAGTTATGTATTTGGTGTTAGGAGGAATGGTATAGGTTAATAATATTAGAGAATGATAAGAAAGGTACGTTGATGATGGTATTTTAGGTATAATGTGGTAAATAGGTACATTATGAGGTAATGATTAGTCGGTCGGTTAAACGGAATGATTATAGTGGTGAAGTGTATTTGGGAATCGACCGGAATGGTATAGTAGATCAAGTAAAAGAAGTGGATTTGAAAGTCAGAAAGAGGATAACTTGATCTGTGTAATGAATGAGCTAAATGTTGAGTTTTGCAGAGGCGTAATAATGAGTAGTTGCATAACAGGAGTGATAAATGGCGGGGTTTTGTGCAGGATGAGATGGTTGTATATAGTCCCATCCTTGAGTCCAAGGTAATATAATTTTGAATCACCCACCTTGACGATTGATAGTACTATAGTGGTGAATGGAGTTCAATCGCTATATAATTAGTGAATCCTACGATGAAGCTACTATGGTGTGAGTTTTTCTGTATCTGCGATCAGAAGTTCTCTACTAATATTGGTATATAAATGTGTAGCGCTATAGTAAAGGCTAGGGCTTTCTTTTCTATACTTACTTCATCTATTCTTCTAACTTAATTTTTCTATGTTACCGGTGCCATGTTATACGCACCTATATCATTTCCAGTCTATTGCGTGAATAGATAAACTGTATGAGATAATGTATGTATTGATGGTAATGTGATTGATTGATTGATGAATGGGTAATGATATAATATATATATATATATATATAATATATATATTAATATATATATAATATATATTATAATATATAATAAATAATATATAGTATATAATATAATATATATATATTAATAATAATATATATATATAGTATATCTATAATAATATATGCAAGTTTTCATAATATATAATATGATAAAAGATATCAATTATATATATGTATACTATATAGTATATTACTTAAGATACCTATATATGTACTATGTACTTGTACTTTACTTGTAACAATTCTAGTATAAGTAACTACGTACTTGATACTATGCTTAACTTGAATAAAATGTACTTTACCTAATGACTACCTGTATATATATATATATATATCATATAATAATTATATATATTATTATATATATATAATATATATATACTATATATATATATAATACTTATATATAGTATTATTATTTATATTATATATATATAATATATATATATATATAATTCATAGCTAACGTTTACTTTTATTATTTATATATATATAAAATATATTTATATTTACGAGTGTAGTGTTTTTGCTTTGTGCTAGTAAGTGATATACTTGAATATAATTAATCATTTCTATTAGGCATTGGTGAAAAAAATGAGTCTTTTTAAGAATAAGGAAGGATCATAGGATATGTAACATTACAATAATAATAATAATAATAATAATATATAATAAATAATAATAATATAATAATATAATAATAATAAAATAATAATAATAATTATTATATTCATTTTTTTTCTGATGTTATTATGTGTACTTAATTTTACTCAGTACACATGCAATCAATCCAACATACTAACTGGTCGGGAATTCATCCCCTTAATTTCTACTGAGTTAGCAATAATTGTTTAAGAAAAGTTTAAAAACTTTTTTTTTTTAAATGCTGGAATTTATGATGAATAGGAAAAATCATGATGACATGTACTCAATTGATATGGTAGGTTTGGTTCTTTCAGAAATGCATCAATGTATGTTTTTGCTATGGTTATGAAATAATGTATGATACTGTATCATCTTGTTTTACAAATTAGAAGACATTATGTTGTTAGAAACTAAATTTGGTGTATTTCATAATTCATATTTTTGTGGAAAACTATCTATTAAGAGATCTTAATGTTCTATAACTGAAGTTTAAGGGATTGGCTATTGTTTATATTATTGTAAAAAAGGAATATAAGCGATTCGATTTATTTAAACTTAAAAGTATTAGGGTTGTTGGGGAGAGCATCAAAAACTCTCATTGCTAGTGGGTCAATTGCTTTGAAAACGCTGTGGCTTGAAAGTCAGTATTTTGTCTGCCTAGTGGGATGGCATTTGCCCTTCTTTGGTAATGTCCACTCTCAAAAACAAATAAAAAATTAGGTTTCTGAACATTTACTTGAAAAGTTTCATCTAGGATGGACAGAAGAATGATTTAACCAAATAGGTATTATTATTCCTGTTGAATATCAGGCGGTAAATTTATAATTTGTTTATGTGTTAATATTCTTTGTAAATGAAATTTATTTTATTGTTCAAGTTAATTAGATAATTAATTCGGTTCCAAGACTAAATTTCTATAAATTAAAAAATAGTCAGAAACAAAGGACTAGAATTTTCTGTATTTCATTATTACACTTGAACTTTGACGCCTTGTTGAAGAAGTGTTGTATCTCTCAATACGTGATTGGTTCGTAATCTTAATTTTTGATTTAATGTAACAAAATCAGTCTATTAGACGGTTAATAAAATAATAAATACAATTAATTATAAGGGCTTTGTTTGAGCAATAATTTTACTACTCTTATCTACTACGGCATAAAATATATAAACCAAGAGATTGGGCTTAGGCACGCCGAATCAATAACGTAGAACATTACTACTCGGTAATGGAAAAAAATATTATGAGATGTTATTTATGCTATAATTTCTCAGAGTTCCTAGTTGCGCGTTTCTCAATCCGTGGAGGCAGGTCGCGGACCCTCCAAATGGTGCTGGCCGCAGGAGGCGGACACGATCGTTAATACGGTGGGTTCCGCGGCGAGGGTCACAAAAAAAATATTATATAATTTATAATACCAACAACGTGTATACAGCGGTAATGGAATTATTATACATAAAAGTTTAAATACTGTATAAAAATAAAAATATATATATACTTTAATGCATTAATAAAATATATTAACTTTTTATCTAAGATGTAAACTTATATATATCAATATAATATATATATATATTATTCCATCTATATAATATATATATATATATATAGTATATATATATATAATATACAACATGTATATCAATGACTATTATCTAATTATATCGATACCTATAACTCGTATATACTATTAACTACATCATTACTATACTATATATTATCATTCTTATAATAATACTACTATTGGATCCGGTAATTTATTGGGTCGCGGCGAGCGTTACTTGAACTTTATTGCGGTTTTGGGACTTCCTTCGCGGGTGGTCGCGATCGACATATAAAAGGTTGTAGTAAGACATACGCGCTTGTCGTACAGTGAAGCTCTCGAACGTAATATCTTGTCTCATAAATGGCATCCTGTCTCTACAACAACAGTATACAATCAAATTGTGTCCTTGAGATTCAGATGTAAGAGAAGTTACAGAAATGCCTGTACTAATGTATCACACTACACTTATAATAGTACATATACTATACTTATAACCTTTTTAAATATAATATATATTAGTATATATATAATATATATATATATATTATAGTACTTATCTAATATAATATTAACACTAATTATAACTATATAATATATTATATTTAGTATATTATCACGAGAGCATATATAATATAAACTAGTACTATATATACTATCTCGTTCAAACAAGATAACGGCCACCGTAGGATATATGCACCTCGTCAGGAAGGAAGGCGCCTAACCCCATGAAACCCCTGACACCAGCACAGACGGACAGCATTGCAGTGTAATATTTAACTCACACGCAAGAGAATTCGCTGCATTAGTATTGGGGCCGATCACCCCGGATAATTTTACGTCGAAACAACAGTTAAAACCACGTTAACAAGACTATACGGACTAGGTGAGGGGGCTATATAGGCTTTATGTCGGGGTTAATCGGAGCGAGGGATCATTCACGTTCGAAGCGACTCCGATAAAACATGGAAGAGGGATAGTGCGTCAACTCTCAACGAGAACAGTGCGTGCAGATAACTCAACACTCCACGCCATAAGAAGCCGGGTACCGGCAATTAGGTCGACGGGTCGGCACGTGTAGCGCTACATAACGATTGCGCACGGCGCTGGTCCAAGATGGTACCAGAAACTCTGACACATGATCGTGCCGGCAACACCGACTGGACAAGGCAGTGTGCCCAGGGTCACGACACCCTATGGAAGACTCATTTATACGTTGTTGCTTGCATTACCGAGAGCGCCACACCAACCGCACGACATCTGCAGATGACACGCTGGTGGAAGAATACACCACCACCAGGGTGAGTGACAATTACAGTTGCGTCCGACGCCTTGCCGGACACGCATATTAAAGGCCTCGCGAGGACTACCATTCCAGGTCTCCAGCCGAACACCACGTGTTCAGATTGATAGGCACGCGAACTTGGATTTTCCCTGATGAACACATCCATTGGCTCAATCATCTACGGTCGCACGATCGGGCACACAGAAGGTGCTCTTTAACAGCGGTACGATTCATCGAGAGCAAGTCTCTGTCTCGCTTTCGGAATGGATTGTGGCTAGAAGTATACCGACGGAGCGGCTACGGAGAGGATTCGCGCGAATATGCACATGAAGTTAACCACAAGGTGCCGCCGTCTTGGAGGTGGGTCAGGTTTTATGGTCTTGGGAGCTATCTTTGTCGGGGCTACGGAGTTGCCACATCTTCGATGGAGGCACTGCTATCTACAGCCGTCGAAAGTGGTATAATCCACAGACATCCTCGCAATCCCAAAAATGGTGTCAGTTGCAGTATGCCCCGTACACGTTAGCAACTCCTATATTGCACTGACCATAGAATTGCCATATACCCGAAAATATGGCAAAGAGAACCCACATCAAGGAGACCAATGGTGTGACGACGATCTAGTGCCCTGTCAGACGGTATTCGAAAGATTCAGCCTACCGTCTTTTGGAATAAGTGGACGCGATAGACAATATGACGTCCGGACTGCTCAACCAAGTCGAACATTTGTGGGTATCTGAAACTGCGCGTACGAATCCGACAGCTGCAAAACCCCTCCATGGGGACTCCTCCGAACCTGCTCAGAGACAAGCACTTCGCACTACGTTAAGTGTGAATATGATGAAAGTCTCTACCGCGTTCACAGGAAGAACACGAGTTTCGAGAACTAGTCGTATGCCTCCAGCTATCCCTCATCTGCACCGAGAGCCATGAGGTCCACCTTGCACAGTGACGGATGTACCATCACTCGTCTACGCAGAGTATTCACGTGCATCTAGAAGTAAGCACTCCAGACCTTGTGCCAGAGGGTGTTCTACAGGTATTGCAAGACCAGACTCAACCGACCCTATGGGTCCGTCGCCGTACCTTACCACCGTCACCACAACACATTCTGTCGAAGTCTGTGTGCACACAGCCGCACGATACCTTATCCGAGACCCCTACCTTGCGCATAGAAAACTTACCTGAACCAAGCCTCCACACACTCATATACCCAACTTACGGATATCTAGGAGTAACAGTCCCTGTTATCGTAATGTTTGTTCAATCCTGTCCAAAGTAACGTTTGTCTGCCGAGCCGTCTCGTTCAACCCTGTTTCTACCCTTCCTTCGACACGTACCTGAGCACTGCGTGTGGGCGTTCAATTTATGTACCGAAGTAACTATATACTAACGCTGCATATAGTACTAGTCGTTACAGAACACTCACAACTCGCGGATACATGAACAGCGTGATATCTACTACATATGAGTAATAAATATCGGCACATAAACCAATCTCTACAACATCTCTAGATAACGTCATAGAATAGCTACTCACTACCTGACTCTGAAGCTCTTGATGATTCCGAAGCGTCATAATCGCTCAATCTCAAATATCATCATCTGGCATAAGCGCCATCTGTCTCTATGTAACATGACTTATAATTATTTAATCAGATCAATCAGCACGTACGTCCTATACCTGGAATATGATACTACATAAAATATCAGCTGGCGCGTGCGGTGAGCTCTAGCGTTCATGGGAAACCAATTCTGAACACACCAACACACACTTTAGTAGCCTGATATTACGAGTAAAGCTTATCATATAGCTGCACTACAGAACGAGAACTCTTATGCTACACTAGATACGGCCTTATACGAACAACTATCTTAGCCCGATCACGATCATATTAACGCATATCTCAGCCTGGAACATGATCCCAGTATACCGCCTGGATTCAATAATACATCGAATGATCCAGCTACTCCTACACCATAACACGCTACCCACCTACTATACATCATCTATGTACCGCAGTGGGTGGTATATAGCGAAAGCTGTATATAGCACTTATATCCTACGCCTACAATGATGCTCCAGATCACACTACCACGTTCCCCTTTATACATTACTAATTAACCTCCGACAGTGAAATACCTAAGTCATACGCCTATAATTATTCGACGCTATTACGTATATACATTAATGCTGGACATCAGCTCATGCCTCTGACCATCCGTACTACTTCATCGTTCCTCTATCATAACGTACTCTACGCTCAGCCCACTTAATTACCTACAAATGCTAGAAACATTCTCAATAATGTTACGGATCTCCCATACCTATATCGCCGATCGTAGCCTACACCTAGAGAGACTGATATAGTTAGCGTCAGTATTAACTTATATACTATTAAGCTCGATCGACATATACAGGTTTATCTCATAACTTCATTATACTACTATACTATATACTCAATGACTATATTATTGTATATGATAGAGCTCGTATATCATACACTATTATACTATAAATAAGATATACAAGTCCGTCTTCGCTTAGAACGGCGGACGGGTTTAGTTGTTCCTGCCACCCCACCAGAGTATGATGCGACGGGTGTCGCGTATAACTCTGAACCCCTTTTGAAAAAATCATTAATTTTTTAAACTTTTTACCTTCTGTATAAGCGAAATAAATTTCAGTACAGCTATGTTTATTATCCCTTAATATAATTGAATAATTGAAGATTAAAAAATAATCACTTGTATAAAATATTTTATTTGACTAGTTTCGTATCATAAAGACGTTCCTTATCACCCTAAAATCTTCATCTTCGAAAACAATAAAACATCAGCAAAGAAAGTCTTTTATCTTAAATGGAAAAAATTTACCACATGCATAAATCTTATAAAATTCTGCGAGAAAATTTTTATCTTGTATTTTTATTATATTTTGACTTGAATCAGGCCTACAGACTACTGTATATATTAAAATTTAAAAGTTCCATCGTATATTTTCGCACATAAATAGCTTTCATTTCAAAGTGTATAACATCTGAAAGTTGAAGGAGTTGGGTAAGACAGATGGAACGGCGGGTTTCCGAGATCTGTACGATTATATACAATTAGGATGCTTTTTTGAGAAATACATCGTTTCCGGTAATTGACGCTTTTGACGCATATGCAAATATATATATATTCTCTCTTTCTTTCTTTTTCCATAGGTCCGTAGATCTCATCATTGGTGTGTAGGTTGTCTTAAAGAATTTTGAATTTCTAAATTTCCTTAATTCAAAGAATTTTTTTAATTTTTAATTTTGTATATATCTCTTTTTAAACATACTTTTAGCAATTAATTTTTAATCTTTTCTTTTTATTCTACTATTCTTATGCTCTAATTTATTATCTCTTTCATACTTCATCTCTGCTTTCAGACCAACCCGCGTTATAGCAAGAGCCGCCGTTCTATAGGACCTGCGTTCTGATTGAGGATACACCGAACTACTACTAAGTTATATATAGTATACACCGCCTACACCTCAATGTTACTTGAACATATCAGTTACATCCACATAGATCATATGACTACATATATCAAATAGCTAGTATAGTAACTATATATATAGTATATAATATAGCTAATAGATACTATATATATATATTATATATATTATCTTTAAAGAACACCGTGCACTACCCAACCAAGTAATAAAGTATTTTGATTTTTTCCCAAAGGAAATAGGAACATGGCAATATTAACAAACAGCATAGTCCAACGTACAAGGTAAAACTGACTCCCTATAATCTATAGACTATGTTCAGTATGACACATAGCGTAGTTATTGACTGCCATCACACTATATATACCGCACCTGCACCGTGACTCTTGTATCGCGTAGGTCGAGCCGGCATGCCTACGTCTAGTGCTAAGTGCATTCAATGAAGATATAGCTTACCGCAAGTTGGTAGGTGACTAGCCGTCTTTATCACGCGGACGCCCTGTCACCGTAGGCTAATAAACGTGGTGGTGTAGAGTAATCCAGCTGTCGGCCTCAGATCTACTCCGTCGCACGCCTGGCTCGGCGCCCGCGACCCCAATAACATGGACGTAAGCATGCTATTGATCCTGACCTCTGGCTGCGACCTCACGCTTACTAGTATACTACTACTCCAGTACCGTCTATCGCCTGACTTAGAAATGTCGAATACTATTCCATCGCACAGTACTTAATTATGAACTACTATACACTATTATATCCAATGCGCTCTCGTATATATATATATATATCATATTGCAACACATTACCATGACAGCCGCTATAGTCACTAGCTCTTATCTATAAATACCAGTCTTAATTAAGTGCTTGTGAGTACTTGCAACACTTCATATATTTAAGCATACTATATACTATAATTTAATACTACTCTTATTCACAAGTACTATCATGAGAGTGCTATTATTATGAGGGTACTCTTACTTCAACTAATATTAACGTAATTGATATATGATCGTGCTCCTATTAATACTATTATATATATATAACTATAGTATATATATTATATGCATATAATCAATATACTGAGTAAATTTTATCAATAAATATAGTTATTATGATACTATACTATAGCGCATTATACCTAGCTCTCGCATTCCGACATTGGATACGATATACTGTATCTATATTTCGTAGTCTAAGTAACTATTATAATAGTATATATAATATATATATATATATTATAATATACGAAGTTATATCAGCTAGTATGTACGATTTCAATACTTAATATCCACTATATAAGTATTATTATATTATATATATATATAGTATGTACTATATATAATAGTATATATTAAATATATAAATATATAAATATATTAATATAAACCGTTTAGCAATATATACAATATTATATATATAGTGTTAACAATATTATATTTATAAACTATATATATATAAATATATATATAGCAATTATACTATATATTATATATATATATACATAAATATACTGATTAGTATACTGATTATAATCACAAGAACTCTTAGGATACTTACTATCGTTTCACTACCTACATATCACTATACATATATTAACTTACTATACTATATTATATATAGATATTATATATATATTACCTATATATTACTACTATATAATTTATGTCTACTTACGTTCTTTAATTGTTAAATTCCATCCGTTTTCTACTTTCCTTTACTTTAAATAAATCTAACTACTTTGTTGTTGCGAATTCTTGTTTCAATTTTCTCCTTAAGAGGATTTTTCTTCACTAGACTTATTAATGCTTTAACTCGGAAATAATATCGTCAGCTCCTCTATAAATATTCTTCATATCTCAAAACTTGCACCGTACATCTTAAATTGGCACTTATCCTGCACCATGCCTAATTGATCCGTAGTTTTCCAAATTATGAAATATATACTTCATTGCTCCCTATACCACTACCGACCCGGTTCAAATACTTAGAATTATATACACATTACATCCGTCTACATCCGCATAGATAATACCGATATACAGAACTTAGATAATATATATTCGAATTTATTTAATATTATAGCACTATAATTATTAAAAGCATATTTTGCTCGATTTATTACTTTTACTTCGATTTCTTTTCAATGTGAGGAAGAGATACAATTCTCCACGCTAAGTGACGTCACCTGACGTAATTACTAAGGACGCTGTGAAAAAGTAAAAGCTTTGAAAAGCTTCCGTTCGCGAGTAAATATTAACATACCACTATGTGGTTTTATTTTTTTAAATTAAATTTAAAATTTTTATATTAAAATATTTTTTTATAAACATTATTAATATTTTTAATAAATTTCGTATTATTAAACGGAAAACAGTGCATATTTATTTTAAAAAAGCCTTAATATTTAATAATTTATTGTGAAAAATATAGAATAATTCAGGCAGGACTAGGGGCATGCTTTCATCTTGATTTTCCTCCCTTTGTCTTAGTTAATCGCCTAATTACATTTGCTCTCTTCTTCTCTCTCCTCTCTCTCTCTCCTCTCTCTCTCTCTCTCTCTCTCTCTCTCTCTCTCTCTCTCTCATCTCTCTTCTCTCTCTCTCTCTTCTCATCGCAAACCTGGACCACGTAATGGCAAACACATAAATCATATCTCATACTATTTTTAATTAACAATCCAAAAAATATTTGGAAAAACATAGGATTTATTTTAATATTTGCGAATATCTCTTAAATCAGTATTGTTTATATTCAATTATTCAATTTTTGACAATTATCTTTTTATTTACTAAGGGAGGCGTTTGCATCCCTTGCTTCATTGGACCGCACTCCTTTGATTTATATATACTATAGTACTATACTATATATATATTATAATTATATATATTATATATATAAATACTAAATATATATATATATATATAATATATATATATATAGTATATATATATATTTACTGGGTCTTCCGGGAGGGAGGCAAGTAGGGTCATTTGCCCCCCCCCTGTTAATTTCAAATGCTTTTTGCTACGCCTTTGAAAGAAAAATTTCAAAGCTTTTTGCTTCGTTGAAAAAAATTTATATATATATATAATATATAACTCTATAATAGAGATATATCATATATATAGAACTATCCATATATATTACTATATATAAATATATATTATATATATATATATTATCATACTATAATATATATATATAATATATATATATACTATATAATCTATATATATATATATATATATATTATATATATATATATATATATATATATATATAAAACTATACATATATATATATATATATATTATAATATATAATACTATTATATAATTATAATTATATATATATATATATACTATTATTATATAATATTATATGTATATGTATATATATAAAATATTATATATATATACTATATAATATCTATACTAAATATATATATATATATATACTTATATATATATATAAAACTATAATATATATATAATAATAAATATTATAGTTATAATATATATGATAAATATATATATATATATATATATATAAATATATACGTAGCTATATATTACTACTCACTATATATAACTATTACCTCATACTCCCCCCTCACTCTCCTCATAAATATTCACGTTACTATTATATATCAAGCAACTTATCCCGCGAGAAAGCAACTTTGCAAAATTTTGAACATCATAGCCACAGCCCTACCTCTTGCTCCCCTACTCTGGGCCTCCTTCTATTCCTGGCTGTAACTTCAGGGGAGGCTCCAATATTGGGATTTTTTGACCCCTTTTAGCCACCACCTAAAAATGGACATAAAATTTTTTAATTTGCAGACAGTTTTGATTGGGAAAAAAAGCAGAGAGCGCAGCTTTTTTACCTCTGAAAGCGTAATTCGGGTGCTTTTTCTGGTGTCTGTGGTCTATAAGTTTCGGCGTTTTCATGTTTTCAGAACCTAATTTTTTTGACAATTTTTCGTTTTCAACTTCTACAATTTTTTTCGAAAATCGGACTTTTAACAACTTGAATACTAACATTAGACTTGGCGTCTATTACACACGATGCACATTTCTTAGTTTTTTGATTTTTGGAAAATTATGCTCCAGAAATTTAGGAAAAAAAAAAGGAGGTTTTAGGAATTCGACATTAGGTTCTGAAAAATTGAATAACTTCCAGATAGACAATGACTAAAGACTATTAAAAAAGCGCTTTGGAGATTAAGTTTTTAAGAAGGTAAAAAAAAAAAAAAAGCTCCGGTTTGCTTTTTTCCCCATCAACAAAATTGTATGAAAATTAAGAATTGTGTATGTCCTATATGTTCCAGGTAGAGGGGCTAAAATGGCGTACGGGTCCAAAAATCTCCCTAATAAATTGGATCCCTCCCCTTCAGTCTAAAAGATTGAATATCCATTACTTTGGGCTGCCACGTTTGTCACCGAGGATATATGTTCCAAGATAGGGTACAATTTGGGACTCAGGCTGAGCCCATTTTTCACCCCCTAAAAAGGGACATAAAACTAGGAACTTTATCAACCGCTTTTGACCCTATAAACACCAAACTGTAGCTATTTATTTGCCCACTAAAACATCGTTTTAGAGTGGCTTTTTTTCGTGCTTACGTCAATCTTTCAAAATTTTCAATTTTTCAAAAAAGCCATGTTTTTAACATTTTTATCGAATCAAACCCCCAGAATTTTTCTCGAAAAAACTTCAAATTTGAATATTGCCATAGTAATGGGCTCGATTCTTTACCATACATCTATAAGATATATTTTTTGATTTTATGAGTTTTGTGCTCAGCTGAAATTAATTTCAAACCAATTTTTTTTTTGATTATTAAAATGAAAAATTTGCGATATTTTTCTGTAGGTGAAGTGGATTTAAAATTTTCAGGGGCATTATGGCAGTCGAGAGAGATGCCATTTTTTTACTTAGGATTAATTTCTTAAGTTCTATCCAAAGTTTGTGGATCTTGTTCTTGGACAATTTTAAAAAAAAAATGACTTTGAAATTTTTTTAAAAATTTCCTTTTGAGTATACAAAAAAAAATATCGAAGTTCAGCATATATCTCTCATCATAAAAATAGATAATTTTATGTGATTCGACAATTTACAAGAAATTTTTTTTAATATTTCATTTTGTGTCGAAAGGTTTGTATTTTTGGAAAAGTTAAAAATTGAGCTATATATATCTATATATTATATATATATATATAATATATATATATATATATATATATATCATATATATATATTATATATATTAGCTATATTATATATATATATATATAGTATATATATATATATATATATATATATATACTTATACATTTGTATCATTATATAAAACCACAAAGGGCAATTAACATGTATTTCGAAAGGAAAAAAATTATTTTAATTTTATACAATTCAATAAATTTGTAATTAAGTGGCCTCGCTTAGTGATAATTATAATTACTCTTTAATCGTGAACAACCACGGGACCTCATTGAATTGCATGGTACTGCTTCATTATTTTAGTGTTAAATTGCAAATGACAGTGCTACTTCCGAAGTATCATGTCGGCACCTGCACTTAATCATACATGATATGAAGCTTTCCGCAATCTACGCATGAAATAGAACCAAACTGTTCGCATATTCGTTGTTTGGATACTTAGAAAATTACATTTACTCAAAATTGCAAATTCACTGACAATCTAAATAATTAGAACTATATTAACAAAAAAATCCATACAAACCACTAAGCATTTACAACTTTAAGCAAGATAATCACCAAAGGCGGCAAAAGCGGCTTGTCTCTTTACGAGATTTGGCTAATCGCACTAACAATCATTGTAGGTGGTCCAAGTCTTTCTATTGAATAACAATTAAAAGGACCTTCGCTTCCTGTCCATTGACATCTAATGCGTGTTTATTTAGGGCTCTGACAATCAAAACAGAGGGGTCTTATTGGTTCAGATACCTTTGACTTGTCACAATCAACTTCCTCTTACCAAAATTAATAAAGTCGCTTCCACCTCCTACATGCAAGGAAACCATGCTCAATTTCTTCAGTTGGCTCATAGAGATACTGCATGCTGACTTAAGCACGCCGAAAACATATTGTTGAACGCACACACTTTTAACATACACACACATCGTTAAATAGTTTATCTGAACAATTAAATAATGTACCTGAACATTTTAATTATCGAAAAAAATAGGAACAAAATTACTGAAATACTAATTTTCAACTTTAGATCTTCTGTGGACCAACATGATCTAAGCCGTTTGAAGAAAATAATTGAATGTATCTATATTTTTCGTATTTGTTAACTATCTCTTAAAAACTAGTGATGCTAAGCTTACTGAGCATTTACAATAAAGTGAAGGCAATCACAAAATCACACATCACACTATGGATCCAGAATGAAAGCTTCTATTCAATGCATGGAACCTCATTTGTAAAACATTGGTGGACTTGAAGTGACATAGTGGAATACTTTTCACTTTTTAGCGGATGATAACGGCAGGAACCATTTCTGAGCGTGGAGCAGCAGTCAATTGAGTTTTCGTTTCTTGCATAGGAGTATGAATATGTTTAGGCAAGAATTTTTATGTTTTACCCCGTTGAACTAAATAAAATTAAAAGCTTGATTGTATATAGCAGAAGCCATTTTACTGACTACCAGAGAAGCTGCTTACAATTAAATATGAATAAAGTCGTTTGGACTTTGACTTTGTGGATGCTGCAAGCCGATGTGTGTTGAGATAAAGAAAATGAAGTTACAGAAAATAATAAGAGTGATTAATCAATATTCCCAAAGGTTCAAATTCTTTCGCTATAATGCTGCTCGCTACGCTTAATTTAGTTGTTAATGACTTCAATCTTGTTTCCCGAATTTCGAAATACTGTGGGCAAAGTGAAGAAGTATATTGGATTTTTTTCGGTGAAAGTCCATCCTGCGTAGGAAACTTGATAATGGAAAATATACCAATGTTATGCGAAAAAAGATGGTCCTCAAAATACAAGTCCATTCAGAACTTTTCTTTGAAAAATTTCATTCACATTAAATTAGTTTGGAAACTTGTCAGTCAGATTCAGAAGTACAACTCAGAGCCACACGAACAGGCAGCATTCATTTTCAGTCAAGTAACATTGGAACTCCTAAATTCCTTTATTTGATTAGTTATCAGGCAGGAGGGCGTAGAGGGGGGGGCTTGGGGGCTGCCAGCCCCACGAAATTATCGAACAGTTTGCAATCTTTTCAGCAGAAACACAAACTACAATATATATAATTATTATATATAATATACCTAATAAATATATATATATACTATATATACTTATATATACTAATACTACTATCATATTTTGGGTATTACTATACATATAATATTAATATATATATAAATATATATATATATTTATATATATCATAAGATAATATTGAAGCTCTTTTTCAGCAAAAAATCGAGAACATGAGACAACAAACTGGACACTTCGAAAATAAGAAAATGTGAAGAAAAATACGGAGAAAAACTCCTGTACACAATAATTGCAAACTATACGTTTCATCACGTCGGCCAGCAAGGGTCGTGCACCTTAAGGCGCGCATCACAGTGCACTCGCTGGACTCGTCATTAACATTATCAACTCCAGCTTACAAATGGAACGGAAATTTAGAAGCCTTCTTAGGTTCGAGCAAATGGAGATGACCAGGTTTTGAAGAACCACATTCTTCTATCGTTAAAAAATTCAGTGAATACGAGTCCGATGAAACAGAATTGAATCATACAGTCATTTAGTCTGCTTATAATTAAGGAAGATAGTTCGGAGAAGTTAATAAAAAACAATTTTTTTTTTCAACATTAGCTGATTGAAACAACGGCGATATTTCCCTAAACAGAACAGGTTTTTCACATTTGTGTAAAGGTACTTGATTTGGAGGTGATGGAGGTGGGTTACCCCTATTCTTACTTTAAGCAGAGGACTTTTTATATTATTGTTCCGGCTTTTATGACGTATCACTCAGGGGAAAGCTGGCAAATGTCATTTGGAGAGCACTCGGCTTATCTTGGTTTAAAACTATGCGAACAATTTAAGAGGCCAAGGACTATGATGGCAGCCTCTTCCATGAGAGGCGAATTCCGAGGAGTGCAATCTTGTTATTCGGAATGAGTATGCTAAAGCTCTATACAAACATTGTGTAGCACATTGTTTAAAATCTATGTCTCTCAGACTCTTCTAAAATTCAGACATTTCGAAACGTCCTTGCATTCATCTCTGAAATATGCACTTTTTTTCTCGATCGAGTCCGAAGGCGCACAAAACTTCTGGAAGATAAAATAAAAATTTTTCTAGGAATCCAAAAATAACAAGAGGATCAAAAAGATGTACGAGACCAGATGAAGCGGTTTTCCTTTTAAAGAGACTCTTGAAAGCCAATACTTGTGCACACGTCAATGTTACACACCCTAGCACGGTTCGTTGGAAGGAAATAAAAGAAGGCGTGTGTGATTATCACAGAAAGCTACTTCCTTGTTAAATTCAATCAGTTAATTTTGGAATTTTATAATAAACATTATACGTTTTAAGTAAATTCTTGGAATAACTAACACCTTGTCAAAACAGTTACAGCAGTGTCCATTTGGACATTGTCAGTTCAATAAACTTAATTAATACACTTTTCAGCTTCTCGAAAAGATAGACAAAATGCAGACAGAGATTTAAAAAACCCCATATACACACAAAACGCATACCAAATGTTCAAATGCACAACAACTCTACCGGATATTTGAAATAACATCCAATAACATACCAAAGTTCAGAAAACAATCAGATGTGTAATGTCGGCCCCATTATTCAGATCCCGAACTCATACTTACCGCACCATCAAGTTTAATCATATATCCCACTTTAACTGGCATGATCTGACTTTCTTCGTTGAACTACCGAATCCGACTTTCTCTCGCAATGAAACCCACCTATCGATCTATACACATTCAGTAATATATTCTAACCAGCAACCCACTCGAACAAATAGTACCCCTATATACGCATAATTGAAACCAAACGCATTCCTATTTATTAAAGAAGAGACCTTCCAGACCCTCACGAGGACTACACTAAAAGGAGAGTGGTGTTTCTGGCAGCGTACGTAAATGGCTGTTAGAAATGAAAAACCAAAAACTTGGATCAAGGTGTGGCTGAAGTTGTGCACAAGAGGAGGTTTCCATAACATGCCTCTCATCCGCAATATAATCGCCCAAGCAGCTATTGCCTAGTAATCCACCAACCGCCAACAAACAGATAGAAAGAACTTTCGACATCAAAAGAGACGTCTCAAAACGTATTTTACGAAAGCATAACAGTGTTGGAAGAAGAGATCCGCATTACAGAGTCTTGCTTTATGTACAATTCACTTGAGATCTCTTGCACAGAAGTCAGCAATGAACATATTTTGAATCACCTCAGTCAGACAAAAAGCAAGGAAACTGACATTGACCTTATAAAACGATGGTAGGTTCATATATATATATACCCTATAATATTCATAACCACATATACATATACTCCAATATATTATACCTATATATATATAATAACTAATATATATATATTTATATATACTATATAAACACCCTATATATATATATATACCCGAACTCTATAGTATCTATATTAATATTATATATAATATATAATTTAACTTTCATTTTGAATGTACACAACTGCGACAAGTCAACAGGCCCCCGCCCGAAAAAAATTCCTGGGCTACGGGCCTGTCATGGCCCCATGTAGTATTCCTCCTTTACGTTCGAACTGTCACGACCATTCTTATCAAACTAAAACTATCAATCTGGAAAGGTTTTCACTAGTCATCGGGGTGACAAAGCTCAATTTAGGAAATAAGTAAAAACTATAGCAAGCGAAAAAAAAACATTGTTGACGCTTCTGTTTTCAAGGAACTTTTTACCAGTGTTAAGAAACTTGCAGAATTTTTATTTCATAGAATTCTCAATGCCACGGATAGTGTCCAAACAAATGCAAAGACCTAACTTTTTCAAGCAGTTATGTGGAGGATTATTTCAGAGTTTCACTATTTAATACGCATACCTAGATTCACTAGATTTTCGTCTCTGCATATCAGATTTTCGGAAGACAACAGAATACCAACAATTCTCTGTATTTTACATCCCGCTAGAATTAAAAATTTAACCATATCTGAATAAAAGAAAAATTGAATCACCTCAAAACCATATACAATATTGAGAACTTGAAAGGTGAAGCAGAATCATGGTTCTCAACTTATGGAAGAAATCAGATGGGGACCAAGGGTTAGATGTAGACGAAAATGTGTGCTGTGGTGAACTGATCCTAAAACATTGCGCTTTTTTCCCTGTTGTTTTACAAGCAATTAAAATTCTTCTAACGATTCCACCAACGACTTGCACAATTGGAAGATCATTCAGCACTTTAAGAACGAGTTAAAATATGGCTAAGGTCAACTATTTTTCTGAAGATCGATTAAATGGATTATGTTTTGCTCAGTGTTCACAGAGAAAAAGTTTCGAATAAAAAACAATAATAACTTTTCGCGACTCGTCGAGCCAACCTCTCACACGATATATAGAGAGACCAGAAGATACTCTTCCAATTTTCTCAATAATACATTCTCTCGCATAAAACAAAAGAATGAAACTAGATTCTTAGTGCCGTTGCCCTCAGACTCATATCCAAATATTATTTTCAGCACTACTTCTCTATTAGTGTTATTACTTGTGATTAAGAGTCAACTAAGTGAGAGTCAATATATCGCTCCTACACAGTCTGTTCACCAAGTTTAATATTCTTGATTGACATAGTGAACTTAAGCAGTTAATATCTAGAGATTTATTATAAAAAACAATGGGTGTATTCAATTATAAATTTACAGTTGGGACGCCGGTGATAGTAAAGCGTCGCAGACGGTGTCAAAAAAAGAAAGAATAACATTGACCAAAATAACCTTGTAAGTCCCAGCAATGGAAATATATTAATTATTCTAATATCATAATCTATAGCTCACTAAGTATGAGTAAAGTAATAGGCTAATCCCACATAGATAAGATATATACTAGTCAATATATAGTATTATGTACTATAAGCTACTATAGTGCATTATTCTATTAAGTTATCCTATTGACACTATACGTAATACCTTATACTATCTTTATATCATATAGCTTAATACTTATCTAGCTATGATTACATTAATTAAGTCTAATACCCGTATTATACTATAATCTATCACTCCTATCCTACTATATATATATATATACTCACATCATATGACCTCTAATAGTATATCTGAATAATAGACGTCACTACACTGATACTATATTACCATTAAGTATATCTATACCCATATGCGCTATACTAATCACGTATACTATATACCTACTATAATCCTTATATTACTATATCCCCTCCTATATAAAACTCAACTATCATATACGTATTAGCTATATATAATATATATTTATATAAGTAATATAATATTTACTCACAGTATATATATATATTGACTATATATAATATTATATAAATATATTTATATACTACTTATATCTATATATATTCTTAGGTGCTTTTTAAAATTTTGTATTAGATGAAAAATCTGCCCCCCCTAATTCATTCCTGCCGGCCGCGCCCATGCGGTATATTATATCATATACTATATTATATTACAGATATATAGTACATAGATACATAACTCGTAAGGTACTCACATAAGCTTATATATATAAGTACTCTATGTTACATGCTATAGATATTAATACTATATTAATATTAGACACTATAGTAATACCCTCATATAGACGTATATATAATATATTTATATATATTAGATAATAAGACTAGATACCGACTCTTGATTATAGAATATAAACCATTAATACACACCCCTCACTACTCTCACTACTCTCTCTATAGATACTCACCGCACACCACCATACACGCTAGTTATAGCCTATACCATACTAGATTATACTTTATATCACAGTTATACGCTTATAATATATATTCATTTAATCATATACCTATATACTACACCTCCTAAAGTTTACTACGTAGTATATCAGAATAAACCCGTAACCAAATAAATAACATATATAAGTAAGATATATATATATAACCTATAATATACCATAATATATTAAGTATATACTATATTATCATATTTATAAATCACACAATAAATATAGAAAGATTCCTACGGACGTTCAACTCATAACACCAACAGGAGACCCTCAATTTTCCTATATCGATCTATTAATTATATTACATACAAGTGCTATATATATATATATATATATAATATTATTACTATATATATATATACATTATTATATTATCATTTATATATTATATATATATTAATAGACTTATATATATATATATCTATTATTATCAATATATTATAATATAATTAAATAGACGTCGCGTTGCTGATATTTACGCCCGTCTCAGCCAATCGCAATGGGGATGATCGGTTAAAGGTAGACCTATATATATTCATTCCCGACGTGAAACAAATATTATGTGGATGACAGGATGACTACCCTTTATTGTATGGGCATGGCTTATCGGCAAAACTTGATTTGTAATCAGTGAGAAACCCATAATTCTAGAACAATATGTGGAAATATTATTTTTGTAGTTATTACAGACCTCTCGTTCCGCGAATGTCAATAACAGAGTTATCTAATCAATCACCATATTTTATATAATATAATATATTTTCACCTTTAATGGATCACACCCACTCAACGGACGCTCAAAGGAGGGGACAGGAAAAACAATACATTAGAAACATAATTTCAATTGTTATACCGCTCTGAAAACTCAAATATTATGAAAATTAAAGACTAAAAAACAACATTAGGATTGTACAGGAAAACTTACCTCCTACCTCTTCTATATACTACTATTATATACAACTATATATTAAAAATTCATGTTTATTTAGGCTACATCTGCCACATCAATCGAACATTTTAAACAAATCTACACTCAATAATAATTAACATATACCAACTATACTATAACTAGTGCCTCCATAGTAGCTATCTAACGATATAGTAATCTAACTACCAACGCTCTATATATTACTATCTCACTAGATTATTGCTGGTATCGTTGAATTCGGCCAATTTTCTGATTTTCCGCATCAAGCATTTAACTAGACAGAAATGTCAATGTAGTATTCAACTTTTTGAAATTGAGAAAGGACACAATGTTCAGCTTCCGATTTTCGTTTTTAAACTTTGTGTCTTACTTCCTATAACATCTACATTAAATTCTAGGATGTTAAATTTCCAACTAGTATAATAATATTATTATCCAATTTTGAAAAATATTCAGTCATGATTTATAAACATTTGTGATGAAATTAAAAATTTACTTCATATATATATAATATATATATATATATATATATTAGTAATATATTATATACTATATATATAATATAATATATATATATATATATATTATATATATCATATATATATATATAATATATATCTATATAAATATATATATATAATTATAATATATTATATAGTATATACTATATATATATATATTTATAACTATATATATATATATATATATATTATTCTATATATAGGTATACTATAATATATATATATATTATATATATTATATATATTATACATATAAAGTGCCGCACTGACAAGAGTTGATCATCTTTGCGAAAATACTAGTAAAGGAAAAAGCGAAAATGGGAAGAAACTGAAGAAAGTTTGGGATGAAAATTGGAAACTTACAGATGGCTTGAAAGATTCTAAAAATTTTATGAAATTAGCAACCAGAATGAGAGTAAAGATTGGATTATTAACATTTATCTGATTTCATATTAGGACAACACTGAACACGGGCCAAATTGATGTTCTTGTGACAAAACTATACTTCTAGAAACTCTATAGAAAACAGTGTAGATGCAATACAAAAGATGATATTCCCACTAACACTAACAAATGCCTATTCTGTTATTTAATATAGAAATTTATTATATATATATATATATATATATATATTATAACATATTATATATAGTATATATATTTTTATAGTGAGTGATATATCAAAATTATACTATAATATATCATATCTAGTATATATATAAATATATTTTGAATAGATATCATAATAAAAAATCAGCTTAATATAGTAATTTTTTTTCCATATAGTGAGTGATATAACAAGATATCTATAAACATTATACGTAAAATAGTCATATAATAACCCTCGCTATATCATACTACTCTATATATATAATATAGATAATTTTTTTTCCAATTAGTGAGTGTATATAACAAGATTCTACTAAACGAATATTATTATATAGTGTGTGTTGTGTGTGTTACCCATAAAAATATTACGTTTTCAATAACCAGATTAGAGGAAACCAGTGAATTATTATGAATTAACATGCGAGCTAAAGTTTCGGGAAAATAAAACACTATATGAATGTGTTGAACTATATGGAACTGTACAGCAGTTTTAATGAAAATCTTATTTTTTAGCATTTGTTCTGAAAAAGGTACAGCGAAAACGGAAGGCATCGCAGTCATTTTAGTGGTAATAGATTCATAATAATGTGTCTCTGCTTTATGGTTATGGTATATTTTATTTTTAAACTGATGATAATAATATCTTAGTTTTGCAAATAAATAAAAAATGAAAACAAAAGCTATTTCTTGTTCAAAATAAGAGGGATTCGAATAACATAAAGATCGCAAAAATCATTAAAACTTATATTATATTTTTTGAATTTTTGTATTTTTGTATTTTTGTATTTTTTTATTATATTTTTGTATGATAATGCACCTTATTAAATATATTAAATATTAAAAATACCTTGTTTAATGAAAAACTGGATGTGTGCAGGAGAGTTCATAACAAAGTTATAATATTAGAATTAAATTTTAGCTTTAGGTGTAGGAAATTGCTAAATATCATTGAAAGCGTTTTTCAATAAAATATTCTATCCAAATCACTCCAGAAGTTTTATTATACCTATGAGAGAGAGAACATCAACTACTACAACAACTACATTTGAAGCGGAGGAGCAACCACAAGAAAAGGAGATAGCTGTAAGCCCAACATCTCCTCTCGCTTCATATTGGTGACCCTGGAAGTTGAACGCCAAAACTCTTCAAGCAGAAGTTTCTCTTCATGCAGCAGCAGAAGTCCTTCTCCTGCGGTGACGCAAGCAAAATTCCCGCTCCTATGGTGCCGCAAGCAGAAATCTCCCTCCTACGGTAACGCAAGCAGCAGTCTCTCCTATGGTTACACAAGCAGCAGTCTCTCTCCTACGATAGTGCAAGCAGATGACCACCCCTACTGAGGTAAAGAAGATGAGCCTCCCGATTCCAATCAGCCCTTAGCAGGAGGCCAGGTCGAAGAAGAATAACCTTCGCCTTCGAGAACATCTTTTCAAGAAGATGCTTTCAGAAGTCTACCTCTACATGAAGGTGTTCGTCGCAGTAAAAGGAAGATTAAAGAAGAAAGTGCAAACGAACTGCTTCCACTACAAAGTTGGTCTCCCTGGGAAAAGAAGCGGACAACAATAAAGTAGTAGTTCCCAGCAGAAAACCAGATCTAAGAAGAAAAATCCAGCATTGTTATGAAGCGCCAATCAGTCCCCATGTTAATGCCCATTCCTACCAACCACAGTTTAACATGGCTGATTTCGCCATCGTTCATCTCAATTTCAAGATGTCACACTAACGAAAATCTTCAAACAACAAGCAGACTGGTAAAGACGGGAACAAATTATACCGTTAATTCAAGGCCTTCAAGCTTTAGTTTAGTACGAATTTCAAGATGTAACAGATCTATGGGAACAAGAACATTAGTCACTCAGTTAATACCCAGGTCTATCAACCTCAGTTTCACGTGACTGGTTCCGTTGACACTTGGATAATTAACTACCCTCTCTACGGAAGGACTCAAATATTACAACTTCAGATGAACTTCCATTTTGTCTCTTCAGCTCTGGTTCAAATAGAGGAAAGATTCATCCATATATGGTATTACGTCTCAACCAATTAGCACCTCATACCACTGATACAGTATATGGATGGATAACCTGAAGAAGTGAATCACCATCATTATATATTTAATAGCACGTACACTGCAATGGCAGAACACATACCGCTGCTACTATATGTATATTGGTTTTCTTAGAAGAATGGAGAAGAATAAACTCCAATATAGTGACATGTCTACTACAATGAAGAATCTCATACCACTGTCAATGTATTATCTTCTTTCACGCTGTATTCTTCTTGGTGATTCGTACTTCCTTCAATATCGCACCAGAGAGATCAACATCAAGTTTTATATCTTTCGGACGAGTTTCAACACCCAGTTGGTAAATCTCCTTCGCAGATGGTTCCTCTACCGACTGGTAGATCGACTTCACAGATGGTTCCTTTATCGATAGGTAATTCGCTTTTGCAGATGGTTCCTTTACCAGCTGATAGTTCGTCTTCACAGATGGTTTCTCAATCAGATGATGATTCGCTTTCCATGAAGACCAACTCATCTACTGAGCATAGGACCAACAGTGCAGTTGTTTAAAAAAATAATTAAGTAGAAAAAAAAGTGCATTTACGTTTTAAATTTAATAATAATAATGTTGTTTCAAAGGTTACTGTTAGGTTGTTACTGAAATAATATTTAGTGATTTTAGTATATAATTTTTAGTGTAAAAATGCGCTCCACTTGTAGGGGCGAAAATGATATGTAGTGCATTACCCATAAAAATATTAAGAATCCAATAATCAAATTAAAGAAAACAGTCGTTTAAGGATAAGACTTTTTATCAATTTTTGTAAGAGTAAAATCAACGTTTATTATAATTTGTATTAAATATATTTTCTCGTTGTTTCATCATTATAATGTGTTACTGAATGATATAATATTTACTATTTTAGCATTTTAGCGTGTTATAAAAAATTGTTGTTTATATAGTATTTAAGTTTGTCCAAGACCTATGTTATAAAAATGCATTTTCGCGCGCTTATTTCCCGTTTTTTTATTTAAAATAAGTTTGAGAGGCAGCAAGAAAAAATTTGAATTACAATATACTTTGCCTTTTTAAATATATTATCATTTAATTTGTACAAAATAATATAAAATCTAATTTAATATAATGTTTTTAGAATTTTGCTCCATATTATGTATATTATTTAATAAAAATAGTTTGTTTATTGAGAAATTACATGTGTGCAGGAGAGCACATAACAGTTATAATATTGTAATTAAATGTAAGCTTAGGTGTGCAAAATTGTTAAATATAACTGAAAGCGTTTGTCAATAAAATATTCTATGCAAATTCAACAGTCGAGTTTTATTACACCTCTGGGAGATAGAAACTTTAAGATAATTACTGCAGTGACCCGTGATGCTGAGGAACGAGCAGTAGAAGAAGATGACAGACTGCTACAATAAACAGCTTTAAAAGCTCAAACGCTTATTGGGGACTGATTATCTCGAGTTCAACAAACAGCCTGATAAGTATTGAAAATTTCAATAGGAATTTGAGATTACGACTTCCTCTTACAAAGGGCTCAGCGTTTTACCGACTGAGCCCCAGGAAAGTACCACGTCGATACATAGTCATTTCTACAATCATTTTTATATTCCTATATATAATATAATATAAATAATATTATAACATCGATATATATTAAATATATTATATATTAACAAACTATGTATATAATTTAAATAATTAAATACAATAAGGATATCTTTTTATAATTATATATAGTATATAGTAATATAATATATATATAAATAACTATATTAATATATAATATATCATATATATATAGAGAGAAAGACAACATCACATATATATATATTATATATATATATATTAATATATGATATATATATATATATAATATATATGTCAGGAATGTTGTACTGACAATTTGTATGGGTAATTGTGGATCTAGTTTTAAGGAATGGGTCACGTTTTTTCATAGCCCAGAAATTTCATCCGGTCATCAAGTAATCAAGTGACAAATGAGGTCTACTATTAAAATTATTATTTTTTAGATTTAATAGTATTCAGCAATTGGATTCACAAAAGAGTGAAAAACTCTTTCAACCATGATAATGATATCTGTTAGTAAACTTAATTAACTTTGCATTTATTTCCTTATTTCTTTAACTTTTATAAACTGTAAATGTGAAAGGAAATATTGTAGTATTACTGTTATACTGTTAGTATCGTTAGTATCATAGTGAAGACTATATTCATAGAGAGAAATCCTACTTCATCATTCATTCAAGACATTACTATATTCAAAATAGGTATGTTTTACCCGCTTACCTCATAATTTGCTGATTGCTTGTTTTCGTTGCTGCCAATCTTACTTAAAAATAAATTAAATTAAATTTAAGTCCTAATAATTTCATAAATCAATACGTTGCATTGTATTGCAAGACCTCTGTGTTTTGCTTCATTTCGAATGCTGAAGCCATCTAGCCTAGCTCTTATATACACTAATCACCACCTCTCTGGAATTCGTTTCAATGTCTTTAATAAGGAAAGGTTTAGTAATTATTTATTAAATTAATAGTCATTAATAAAAATAGATCTAATATTAAACTTTGCCATTAAAGGACTAACGGTTACTTTAAAAATACCGTCTTTTAAAAGAACTTTCTCCTAAAATTACTATATTACTTAATTACTCAGTTATGTGCTGACGTATGCTCAAGAAAGGATGAATTTTGGTTTTTTTCCAGTGATAGTCTGGGCATCTATTTTTTTGAAATGTAAACAATAATATCTTTTCTCCTAATGATCAATGCTCAAAACCCTCTCTCTAAAAGTTTTGTATTGTACGATTTTAATGAAAGTTTAAGTGTTAAAAGGTAAGTTATTGATGTTTTAACATAATTGAGTATACTTTTTAGATAATTGTAATATAGATTAAATTTAGCACAAAAAAACGAATTCAAATTGAATTTATTTTATAATTTTACTTTTTATATTTGCAATAATTGTTATTTCAAAAATGGCGTCAGTTATGAGTTGCCAAATTTTCATTTTTTTTAACTGAGGCTTATTAATATTTGATTTTTAATTATTTTAGAATTTTTTTGAATAATTACCTGACCTTATATATATATATATATATTATATATAGTATAATATAATATATATATATATATATTAATATATATATTAAATCTTAATATATATATATATAATATCCTATAATATATATATATAATATCGAGCTCTTTCAATGCTTTGTCTCTCATCTTCTTCCTTCCTCTCTATTTCCCTCATATGCTATTCATTCTCTCTCTCTCTCGTCTCGCTATATTTCTCCTCTTCCTCTCTCTCTCTCATTCTCTCTCCCTCACTATATATATATATATATATATATATAATAATTATATATTATTAATAAGTATTAAAATATTATATGTCATTAAATAGAAATATATTCATATATAATATTGATGTCACTCAGAGATCTCGTCTCGCGGATGTCAAAAACAGGAATTCACATTCGTAGATCATCACTAATTATATTAGTATTATATATTATATTAAATATATAGTATATTATATAATATACTTATAATATCTACATTTGAATATACCCTTTGAGCTGGTAGAATATGGCTAATATTAATAAAGATATATGAAATGTTATAAATATTTATATATATTATATATTTCAAATATATATTAATAGTATATATATTAATATTATTAATATAAGTATATATATATATATATATATATATATAATTAAATTATTATATATATATAAATATATATATATATATAAATATAATATATATATGTTATTATATAGTATTAAATAAATATAATATATATATAGTGATAAATATTAAATATAATATATAATATGATTAATATTATATAATAGTTATAAATATAATATGTATATAGTTATATATATATATTAATATATATATATATATAATATTAATATATATATATATAAGTAATTATAATTGCATAAAAGAGATGAGCACTAATAGAAGAAAGCAAATAATAAATGATGTCGCCGTTGATGTTCTTTTAGATGAAATCCCTTCTGACTATGAATATGGAACGGATCAAGAAAGTGAATCTGAAGATGAGGGCTCTTCAATGTATCCGTTATCCAAAGCTTTAGATGAGGAAACTGTTGAATACGATTCTATTCAACAGCACGAAAAATCCAGGTGTGTAATAATTGTTAATCCTAGTGATCTACAGAATACTTCGGTAGCAACACATCAAATAAATGAAATTGAAGACGAAACATTCAGTAAAGTAAAACGCAAATGGAAGAAAAAGGAAGAGGCCTCAAAAGTTAGTGACTTTCAATTCATCAGGGTTTAATACTAGAGTCTTTAATTTCACTAACTGAAAAAGCGCTAACAGATTTTTGTCTAAATTTTTACACATAATCGCAAGCCACTGAGGATAGAACATTATATTGCTTTTCAAACCAAAATTTACAAATGCACCATACAAAATCTGATGTAATAAATTTAGGATCAAAAAATGTTGTATTTATTATTAATTAAATAGGATATAAATAATTCAGAATATATACAATGGATCTAGTATTATGCATCGTATGAGAAAAAAATTATTTGGTCTATATCTTACAGTAGATCATGAAAAATTACTTTGTTTCGAGTCACATGAGCCAGGGGTAAATCGAGTTTCAAATATTTTAGGATACCTCATGTAAATGAACAACACTAAAAATCAAAGGTGCTGCTCATTAAAAAATGTTAATAGGAGTTAAATTTCCACTTAGTATTAATGTTAATGGAAATTTAAAAAATTTAATATTCCCTCTCAAAGAGAGAACATTTGTGTTGATTAAGTCTATTATACTTTTCATAAAGGTAGAAAGTTCAATGAAGCAAGTATAACTCCATTATAATGCCCAATAAAGCGTGGCTACAAGATATGGTGTTTAGGCGATTCTTCAGGTTATATCTCTAAATTTGAAATCTACACAGGCAAGAAAGGTGGTGACGAGGATGATAATAAAAAGAGGTATGGATTAGGAGGAAGTGTTGTGCAAAGTCTTTCCAAAGATTATTTAGGTGAAGGTTATAAATTGTTTTTTGACAATTACTTTTCATCTTTTCCATTGATGGAAAAACTAAAAGTCGAAAATACATATGCCTGTGGTACAATTCGATCAACACGGAAAGATTTTCCTTCCATGGAAGTGGATTCCAAGCTTGAAAGAGGTCAGTTTGATTACCGTTCCACAGATCAAAGCATCACTGCTTATAAGTGGAAGGACTCAAGATCTGTTTATCTTGTATCAAACTTTCACGGTATTCAAGAAACAACAGTGGCAAGGACAATCAGAGATGGAACAAAGATTGTTGTTCCATGTCCCCAAATAGTTCACGATTACAATAAGTTCATGGGAGGTATAGATAAGCTATGAAACTGCTCGTGGTCTTTAATGGAATGATGGAAAAGTAGGAATGGTTGGCACCAGGTTGTTTATTTTTGGATTAATAGACATGGCAGTAAAGTACACGCTTATGAATTTAACTGGACTTAGAAAAGCGTCCATTACTAGACTTCAGAAGGAATTTGGCAATGGGGCTCGTTTCTAAAGGCATTGCAAAGCATCACTCAAACAAGAGGAGGAAAATTTCATATTCTGTACCTCATGATGTAAGACTAAGCAACAAAGGGACCCACTGGCCAATATTCCTTGAAAGTAAGGGAAGATGTGAAGTATGTTCTTCAAATAAAATTCAGTCTCGCCCATATTCTATTTGCAGAGCTTGTAGGGTGCACCTATGTTAATAATTCTAAAAATTGTTTTTAATTATTTCAATGGAGCACTGTTTTATGTTATCTACAGTATATAGTAACTAATATTTGCGATAACTTATCATTCATTAGTCATCTCCTTATAATATATACAACTATATATATATTAATAATATATAATATAAATAATGTATAATTAATATATATATATAAATACTAATATATATATATTATTAATAATATAAATTATAATTATATAATATATTATATATATATATATATAATATAAATATATATATAAATTATATATATATATTGCTCAAATTAGATGAGGAAACAATATTTTAATTTTTTATATTTTGCTAATAGGAAGGATTGTATGATACTAGAGGACTGATGGTACTTCAAAGTACCACGTGCCCAATTTATACCTCCAGAATGAATTTTTTTATTTTTTCTTTTCTTTTGCCATGAACTATCACATCTAATTTTGATTTGTATCAAATAACATTGTTTTAAAAAAAAATTCAAGAGTTTTAATAAATGCTCGGACAGAGGGTTAAAATAAGTTAATAAAAGAACTAAAGGTTATTATGTTTTATCTTAAACAGGTTTCATATGCTGGAGCTTTAACTGCTATCTCACATATCCGGGTAGCTTATGCCTGCACTTCTTCATAATGTTGGGTAGCTATTCTCACGGATATGCCAGAGCTTTTTTACAATAGTGGTAAGCTTTCATAGACTGGGAACTTTTCCTGCTATTCTCCATAAGCTGTTTAGAAAATACTTTTATAGGCTTCAGTCTCATTTCTGTATTCATAGCAACCTCGTCTTGAAATATGATTCAATTCGCAAAGGAAGAAACAAATATAAATAATAAAACAAATATCTGGAAACTGAAAGGAAATATTGTGAAAAAGATACTATCAATGTAAATAATAATAGTAGACTTACAATGGGTGTTCTACTAAATATTACTTTCATCTGCTCTTCACAAATCTGAAGGAATATAGATTAGTAAATTATATCAAAAACATTACACCATTGAGTTAAATGTTGAGAAAGCAGTTTGGTATTTTCTTAAAAAATATTTACCCCAGATTTTGCCTTTGACTTTTCCGAATCATTATTTTTTCGCGACACCAGTAACTATTCAGTATACTTTCTCAGTGGCCAGTTTGATGGTCAATGGCACGTAATTCAAATTAAACTACGAGGATCACTAAATTGAGTATCTCTTGTATTCTGTTTAATAATAATTTTATCCGGCCTCCTATTAAAATAGTACAACAAATACATCTTTTTTTAGACTTTTATTGTTTTTTTAGTAGTTAGTTTTGTCCAAAGTATTAAATTCTAAATCATCATCGTTATTGTCAGAGAAAGAAAATTAATGACACATATCACAATCTCTTGACACTGTTGGCACGGTCCGATCGAATGTCCCACTTCTTGATCTCCAATTAAGGAGAAATCCCTAATTGTTGCTCTCGTGTGGAATACGATTTAGATCTTTTCTTCGTGGACGTACACTGGACCAAAGTGGAGGGTTAAGAAGGTAATATTCCTGTTGAACTAAATTAGTTAGTATTGACTTAATATCAATTTCTTACTTCACGAACTTCAGAATTTGACAAAATTAATTAATACGTTTATATCTGTGCGAATTACATCTGGGGAAGTGACGCTTAGCTTGTATAGCATCACTCCCCTTAACATAGATCACACAACAAAAAGTTGGCGCCGAACATGGACTATCGTGTTCCTGCCTCTGCAACCGGCGCATGATTGTGATTCATTTCACAGTCAGTTGATCTTCACAGATTTCACATGTTCACACTAATTTTTGTTTTAGTTGGCTGAGGTTCAATATTTAATTCCGTCGGTCGTTATGGAACTCAATCCCTTTCTAATATACCACCATGACAATCTAGTTATGAATTCCTTCTTCGGTAATATACCACTTACTAGTTATTAAAATGGAGCATTAAAATAAAATCGCATGGCTTATTCCGCTCTAAATACCATAATATCCCGCCAACATGAAAAGTCGAGTGAAAGGGACCAGACAAGGAGTTAATTTTATGCGGAAGGCGTAGCAAGGATCGATACTTAGACGACACTGACTCCGATCCGTGTTTTATCAAGATACTGCTACATATAAACATTTTTATAAGTATAATATAGAGATCATTAGGCTCAAGCCAGAAATTTTACCAATAGTCCACATGTTAGAGAATTTTACTGTCAAAATTATGAAAGACGCACCAAACGGTTATCTGATGCGCATTGGTCGCTACAATGGTCAAAAGTTTGCTGAAGGTCTACCGCGAGTAGATCTTTTACAAATATAGTACTTCTGTGATAAAGAATATATCGACAACCTGGATTTACCGTTCGCATACGTCAACCCACTTCAAGTTGAATCACTTTTCTCGCTAGGCATCCACTGAAAGGATGACAATGAAATGCTTAAGAGGAAATGTACTAATAAGTCCGCCGGTTTAATTACGCGATAAGAAAGGTAGTGGAACCATCACTGCAACAAGTATCGGTTTCTGTTAATAAAGATTATCAGACCGAAATCTAATAGTCCACCGTTGAGGTCGGATCTCAGAACGGAACCGTTGAGGTCCCAATTTAGAGATAGAGATTATCCGCCGCGATCTTATAGTCCACCGTTGAGGTCGGATTTCGGAACAGAACCGTTGAGGTCCCAATTTAGAGATAACGATCATCCGCCGCAATCTTATAGTCCACCGTTGAGGTCGGATTTCAGAACGGAACCGTTGAGGTCCCAATTTCGAGATAAATATCCGCCGCGATCGTACAATCCACCGCTGAGGTCGGACCTAGGAACGGAATCGTTGAGATCCCAACAGTTTTATGATTCGATTAACGTAAATCCTAACTTACGATCACCTAACCTAAATGACTATGGATATATTGATCTTCGTCCATATTCTAACTTATCACAGCCTAACCTAAATGATCACAGGTATAGTGATCTTAGACAAAATCCTAACTTATCACAGCCTAACCTAAATAATCACAGGTATAGTGATTATAGTCAAAATCCTAACTTATCACAGCCTAACCTAAATAATCACAGGTATAGTGTGATTATAGTCAAAATCCTAACTTATCACCGCCTAACCTAAATAATCACAGGTATAGTGATTATAACCAAAATCCTAACTTATCACCGCGTAACTAAATCAGATCACCTAAGGTATAGTGACCTAGTATTAAAATCCTAACTTATACAGCCTCAACCTAATACGATCACAGAATATGGTGACCTAGACAAACTCGCTAACTCTATTGCAGCCTAACCAACTATGATCACAGGTATGGTGATCCTGTTCAACACCTAATCCTAGTGCAGCGTTTATCAGAAATCGGTTACAACCCAAGCCACAAGGTCCTTATAAAGTTGTCTCATGATCCTAAGAGACGTCTTCTTTTGTATAACAGGCCAACAAATCAAAATCAACATTTTAGATATGGAGTGAATCAATTGCTATGTTGGCACAGCTGTTGAGAAACAAGTTCACAAGCGATTATAAGTTGTGTGATCCTGGTAAACAGTACAATGGTTGAGGCAGAACCAGTATCTTGTAACGATATTTGTCTGATTTTGATAGCTATATTGTGGCGTTTTATCATTTCCGCACACCCCCACACCAACTGGTGAGGTTGTGGACGACAACTAGAAGAAAATTTTTCGGATTTATATAGTTAATTTATCAAAGAAGACCAGAACATTTTTCAGTCAAGATAATTTAATCATGATGGTATCAGGACGTAGGAGACAGATCAAAGAAGCACATATGTTTTCAAGCCTATCATGCGCTCCACCGTAATCGTAACGAGCAGTAATTCGTATGTACGCTCTCGATTGGAGGACTAAGCGCGCAGGCTTATCGTAGGACTCGATACTGAGGAGAGAGCGATGAATCGCTTCGAGGACGCGCAGTTTCTGTGTAGTTTACCCGCGATATTGAAAGCGGAGGAAATATATAAAAATTGATGGAGCCGAGAGAAAGGTCGAAGGATTCGTGCAAAATCGTAGCGTTCCGCGGAATTCCTCGAGAGCGAATTAATATCATCATTCCCTAATCCATTGTCGCAAGACAATCTTCTGAACATGTTGAAATAGCCCATTGGAACATAGAATAAAATGAAAGAGAACTAACATATGACACGGTTGATTCTCTATAGGATCAGATTACGAGCCTGTATATTCCTCGCTTGGACTGATGGTGTTGCCAGAGAAAAGAGACTAAACCTCAACAAACGATAAAGTCTCCTCAAATCGTAGTCCTCCACCAGAGAAACAGTATGGTAACCGTGACTATCGGGACCCAACGCCGTAGTTTTCCGAGAAATTTAGACCGTTCTCAGGCTCACAATGAAACGTCCTGTTGAAAGAAAAGGATAAAGAGAACGAATAGTTTGTGAACAGTGTGCGAGAAATTGCCAAGTATAAGGAAATGTCTACAAAATTCTTGGACTTATTGTAAGTATTGTAAGAAAAAAGGGCCATAGAAGGAACAGGAAATGCTCGGTGAGCATTATAGGTCCACAGCGGTGATTGTGTTTTAAGCACACCCTAAAGATTCACTCGTCAGGTATAGAATGTCCTTATTTGTTATATAGAGAGTCCCCACTGCTCGGTATATTAAAGTGTACCCGTTGTAATTCCACCTATAATCAAAAACGTATGACCGTCAGGATGATGTTCTTCACAGATCATCTCAAGAGGTCTTACAGGTGGTGGCAATAGAAAAAGACCTACTATAAACTCAACATACCAAAGTCCGTGGTCGATCCCAGTCTCCTCCTCAACAAAGAATGTTACCGTCGAAGGAAACGGTTGACGAGGACTCCCGTATGGTCGTTGATATAAGAAGGGTTAATTTACCGGAACAACAGTTAAACTCTCGGCTCCCAGGAGATTGAGTCACCTGTGGTAGACGAAATCCATTAATGACCGGGTTACAAAATACAAAGATATCAATAACTGCAAGAAATAAATGATTGTGAAAATGTACTACCTCCAGAGAGAACTCCCTAAAAATTGGAAATGCAAAATTACGCACGTTACATGTTAATTTTTAGAGAAAAATGCCCCAGAATGACCCGTTGATAATATACCGTATTTCTTTTGCTCTTAACAATGTTCCGGAAGCATATGGTTGCATAGGGTCCAACGAGGCGGTAACTGGACGTCAGTTTAATTAGCACATTAAGCTCGTCAATCCAATTCGGAGTTGGCAGAGTGCCACTGAGTGAAACCATCAGCTGCCTTTATGAATCAATTCTATATGTGTAGCGTACGTGATCAACCACATTCCTGTCTGAAACAATTATGTGGAAACGGTTTGTTTTTTCCGTATAAAATGATCGTTACCTGAACCTGTTAGTTTTTCATGGTTAATCTCCCACTGATTAAAGTGCCCGAATTGATGGATGGTTAGGTGCGGCCGCGTTAAAAGGACATTGACCATGCTTCCTGACCTGACACTAGGGAAACTGGTCCATCGCAAGAAATGAAATCGAGGTCATAGCAAAAGGATGTGAGTCAGCAGACTTCCTTTTTTTTCAATTTGTATAATACTCCACGCTGTTAATATTTCCCCCTTTGTTCCTGTAAAAATAGTGATGTCAAGGGAAGTTCGGCACATTCCATTTGGATCTGTGGGTTTCAGGGTTTATCACAAGGAACTTGTTCCAAATATCGGAATTGGATTTTTCCTCTTCGCGATACATATTGCTATTATGAACATGTCTGAAAAATCAAAAATAGAGACCTTTCGTTAGAAAAAACACTGAGTTTGCGGGTCAAATTTTCTCTCATGCGGAAAAACTGATATACAAGTAAAGAACCTTGCTCGGGTAGAAGTTACAACCCTCCAACGAATCAATATATTTATCTAAAAGACACAGAAGTTCTGGACCCTGAAAATATTGAGGGAAGATTTTTGCTTTTCTGATATCCCATCGACTCAAAGCCAGAAAAAAGACTCTTGAATGTGTTGTTGCCATCATCAAGGAAGCTCTAGTTTTGGCTTGACAACTGATGTTGGGGTCGGCTAACCAACATTATCTCATAACATAGGAAGTAAGAGTCAACGTCTCCGTTAAGATAACCGGTTCGTCGACTTTCAAGGACGTTGGCTCAGGGAAATGAGCCAGCAATTGTAAGAGCTTTGGAGCAAGGATATTATTAGGACCCAAGTAAATCACCATATTCTGCTCCCGTGGTTCCTGTGAGGAAACCTGATGGCAAATTACGATTATGTATTGACTACCGTAAGCTCAATGATGTTACGAAAACCGATTCTTTCCCATTACCGAATCTCATAGACACGATTTATAATATGCACGGGAACAATTATTTTTCTACCATAGATCTGGTTAGGGGTTATTACCAGGTTTCTATGGAACCTGATAGTGTGGAAAAAACGGCGATTTCTACTCCTTTCGCCCAGTATGAATACTTGAAGATGCCCTTTGGGGTTAAAAACGGGCCTGCTACTTTTCAACGGGGCATGATGCTCGCTTTAACCGAATTACCATGGTCGAAGGTAATGGTCTATGTAGATGATATTATTATACTCAGTAAAACTGTTGAAGATCATCTGGTCACCTTGGACCAAGTCCTTTCAGCGTTGGAAAGGAATGGGTATAAGTTAAAGCCGAGTAAGACTCGTCTTTGTCGTACTGAGGTAGAATTTTTGGGTCACCATATTTCCCGTGATGGGATATTACCCCTCCAGAAAAATGTAAAAGGGACGTTAGAGTTTCCAATCCCTACCACTGTAAAACACCTGCGTCAATTTTTGGGAATGGTGAATTTTTACAGACGACATATCCCTAATTGTTCGCAAATAAGCAAACCATTGTCATGTCAAACGGGTGGTAGAACCATTCAATGGACTTCAGAATGCCAAAACGCTTTTGATGAATTAAAAAAGGCATTAGTAAATCCTTGTGTTTTAGGATTTCCTAACTTATGATCCGCTGTGCGAAGCTCCCATGGAGTTAGCGATGATGGAATATGCATCTTGTGAATCGAGCCGCCATAGCTGCGTGGCGCTGATTTTCCAATGCAGAATGTGCGAACGAAAAACCTATTAGCATTTCATACTCCAATGACGTTTAAACGCGATGCTCAAAGAAATTACGGGGCTGATAGATAAAGGAATCTGACGGCGTTAGGCGCGTCATAAATGTCATACGCAACCGTGTCCTCTCAAGGAGTTAAATTGTCAATTTTTACATTTTATAAAAGGAATTTTTATTTACCTTCAAAATATGAGCCTTATAGACGCAGATTGGCTCGAACCATGGAGGAGTTAAATGAATACTCGATATTCAACATATATCGGGTACACAAAACATCGTTGCAGACGCACTCTCGCGTTCCCCAGTAAATGAAGATTCAGAAGATATCCAGGAACAATCTCCTATGGATTTCATCCCAGATGGTTATTTTACTGTAGAAATCCCCGGGTGGGGTATCGTTATATAACTGGTTTGTCTTACAGGACAAAACGTCGAACAACACTTAGATCGCCATTTGGACTTCGTCCAAATTCTCATTGAGGAATTAAAAGAAACCGCTCAAAGTAGTAGAATTGCAGGGCAGACAAATTAGAAAAAACATATTCGATTGTTGGCACATTTCGGAGGCGATGGGCCACCGAATTCCGGATGGTAAATCACTTCATTTTATCTGAGATTACACAAAACCCCCAGTCTATGTGTACTGAGCTAATTCATCCAATCAATGGCCTACTTATTTAGGGGTCAATTTGAAAATGAGGGTCTGATCAACTTCATAATATTTGGGGAGCGGTACATATAATTCTACCTCATGCCTACTATAACCAATATCTCGATTTATCTCGAAAAAAAAAAAAAAACTTTTTCTTGGGAATAATTAAAATTTAGGTAATTGTAGTACTTTCTCTATCTTAATTTTAATTTTAAATTTCAATTAATCATGCAAGTAATTCTATCGTTTCGTTTTGTGAAATTCATAATCGCGTTTTCATGCGAGACTTTCCGTAATTAATATTTAAATCTCATTAATAATTTCGCAGTTAGTCATTTTATATCATTTGCGTTTATGGTTTATGTTTTTATTTTGTATTTTGAATAAACCTTTCCGTAGGTTGGGAAAGAAAAAATATTTAAAATAATTCTCTACTTCATACCTTCGTGAAATGTCTGAGATCTTGAGTATTAAATGTTAAAACAGAAAAAAAATGATTATAAAGTTCTTATATCATGATTGCAAGTTATTTCGGGTGTTTTTCAGTATCTAAAATCATTTCTTTTGCATACCCTAAAAAACATTAACAAAGCTTGAAGTTCCGAATTCGCTGGCTTAATTGAAAGAATCTTGTTCTTATCATTAATCGTGCCCTAAGATTTGCCTCTGCGTGCTCTGATTTGATTAATTCATATATCAGGTCTTATGTTTATATTCCTCATGTAGGTCCTAACCCTAATCCTAAATTTTTAGTTTTTTCCAGTTATCTTTAGCTTAGCTTATGAAGCTGGTCCTCATCAGATGACTGTATCCGAGCAAACAAGGCATATACGGCAGGCAAGATGCGGAATTGATACAGAGTCTTCACAGCAACGATTGATGTCACCGAATCATTGGAAATTACCGGTTTGGGATAGGAGTTATATTGATCTAACGATCAATTAATACAATATCTGCCCATGTAGTTATAAGAGACATTTACTATTTTATATAAAAAATATTTTATAACTATTGAAATATAAATTCTATAATTAAATATTATAATACCCTTCAGTTTGTGTTGTGGTACTTATGCGTTGAAAGTTTTTCAAAGGAAGGAAATCCGTTTGTACAACTATAATTAATGGGTTTTTTCACCCTAATTATTATTATCATGTATTTTACAACTTATATATGTGTGTGTATATATAATATGTATGTTTATAGTGTATATGGTATATGCTATCATGTGTAATTTCTATAGTGTATATATATATAATATTATATTATATAGTAAGAAGTATATATATATATAGTATATATTATATATATAATAATTATAATATAATAATAAGTTTAGTATATATAATATTATATAATAATATATAATATTATTAATATATATACATATAATGATGTTATATATATATATACGCATTATATTATATAATTAATTAAATCATATATTTAATATATTATATATATAATAACGTACTAATATATATAAGTATATTAAGTCATTATATATATATTATTATTATATGATATTATAATAATACTATATAAGTATATATATATATCCTATATTAACTTTCTGCCTCAATAAAATCTAGTCAAATTTACTGTGAAATGCGTTAATATATTTTCAATTAATCTAGATGAAGTAGGTAGTTGATGAATTGTAGGAGTACATAATAAAAGAAAGTAAGCTAAAGTATTGGAATCACCAATATGTTGGAATATTGGTGAGGCAATATATAATATTCCTTATTCTTTGAATTTAAAATAAATATATTGTTAAATTAATGAATTCTTTAACCATTAAATTGGTTTGGGAATTCCTCTTATTGTGTTAACTATTTAATTGTGGAAAATATGGAATGCGGATCTGGGTTATTAATATTAGATTCTATGACCATGTATGTAAAGAATGTTCTCTGCTCTCATTATTCATTAAACATGGTATTTTTGTAATTTTAAAGGTATTGCTACGTTGTGGTGTGGCCGTGAGCTGTATTGTGATCCAGATGTAATTGTTGAGAAATTTAGGGATCACAACGCCAACGCGAATACATTAACATTCCATTTTGTACAAACTAATCAGGCAATTGTGTACTTGTGCCATTGGCTCTTTCACGAGGGAGGCCTTTATTTGCGAGATGAATAAAGCTCTGATTCGCCGAAAATACGGCTTAAACACTAAGGTAGATTTATTTCCCCTGGTAGACAGTTTGCCAGAAATGTGTCTGACAAGTATCTCATATTTAATGTCCTTCAAGTTGATTTGTGATCTCTCTGCCCCCAACTCCAATGGCCTGGAAGTCCAAAAAATAATCAGGTAATTGCGTGAAAAACTAAAACTATGTCGGTTTTTGAGCCGATCCCGGATTTCGAGGTTGAAGAAATTCCATCCATCATGACACAGATCGATGATATTGTGCAAAAAGCGAACTCAAAGGCTAAAACTTATTTAGTTATTCCTCCCATACAATATGTATACATTTAATCGGAGCGGATCATAACAAAAAATGGGGGAGAGTCGTCTTTGTGCTGAGTTCATTGTATATATGCAAATGAATGCCTGATCTTAATCCCATCAAATATTGTCGTGATCAATGCCATCATATATGTTATGAATAGAATGGCGAAGTCTGTTGATTTCATTTCATTATCAATGCGCCTAGAGTAAGATTACTTAGGGGTACTGAAATAATCGTGTTAATTATCAAATACATGGGTAAATTGATAGATATATGTAGCCTGAGGTCAACAAAAGCCCCAATAACAAATTTTCATAAAGATTGCAAAATACCTTAAATCACCTTTTGCCTATTTCCTGATGGCTACATCCCAATGAGATTGTTATCTTTTGGGGGCTTTGTTCTAATAACTATGTATCATGAGTCTTCACACTTTGGCAGCCTCAAAACATCTCCGGTCAATATCAATAAAATCGGCCTTAACTAATAGATACCACGTAATATAAGTAGGAGGTTCCAGTTGAGACCTATTAAGCATGAATGGAAACGATGGTTCCCCTTAATTTTTATAATCCTCAGCCGTCGACTTGTACAATGTAGACGGTGATTAAAAAGGATTTGTAGACCCAGCTCATACCAAAGTTATAATTAATGGAGTCCTTATTCAGGGTATAATTTTGGGTCTTAACTTCATATAGATTGCATCACAATTCAAAATTATCATCAAGCACTTAATTGGGTATTCAATAGATACAGGCTTTTGTTTCGCGACTCATACGCACCACAGTACTTAATGCTTATTCTTATTATCCTCATACTATTTAATAATATAAGGGTTTATTATTTATTCTCTACACTGTTACATCAGTGTTAAATCGAGTTATCAATACGTCCTAATTCTTATGTGCTTAAAACCCCGAATGAGATTACTGTAACCACTCTTGATCCTGTGGTCAAGAGAGAGCAACGACAAAGCATTCGTAATATTATGCAAAAAGTACAATGGGAGAAACTTACTGAGGTCCAGCGCAAATTAGTTTTGCAGCAATGGATCGTAAATTATTTGTGAGGTACGGGAATGCATGTATTGGATGGTTTGTCATCTCCAATCACCAATAAGTATGTTAAACTAATAAACTTGTCGTTATTAGTGGTACGGAACACTGTATGTGTTAATTTACTAATTTTTTTTAATATAGTATATTAAATATATATACTTGTCGAGTCTTAGTTGGTACGATGTGTTATGTAAGAGAATACTGTATTTATGTTTTGAATAATTTTAATGATTCTTCATATTTTCTATATTAAATGGATTGATTAATAGAAACTTTTCATGAAATTTGCCTAGTTGAAGTATGTGTGGTTTGATGTACATGGTTATTCATTTATTATTTACATGATAAGTATTTACGATCATTTCAAAATCATGCGTCGATGCTAGCGTTGTCGGTTTAGTTGCATTGTGTCTGGGATTGGTTTCGATGCTTTGTCTCATCGCGGTCTACATCTGTATGTTTCCTCCGTGTAGCTTATAATCCTCCAAAATGTTTGTAGTCTGTAGAAATTCCTTATAATTGGTGTGAGTTTTTGCTTGCGTTTGGGCCATGGGGAACATCAATCTGTATTGATATGACCATGATGGGTGTGATGTTATAGGGGCTGTAGAGTGATTACTGGACAATTTTTGATATTGTATTGTGGATCTTCTAGTTTAAGGAATGGTCACAGATTTATCATAGCCCAGAATTTTCATGCCATCGGATCATTCAATTGTAATCAAGTGAGTCAAATGAGATCCACTCCCACCTATATCTATTACTTACTTTCTAGTATATTTCAACTAGCTTTAGTAATCCCCTTAAACAAAAATATACATGATCTCAATTATTTATCTTTCACAGACATTGATAATGATATCTTTTAGTAAACTTAGTTTAACTTGCATTTTTTCCCTTATTTCTTAAATTGTATATAACTGTAATATGTGAAAGGAAATCTGTGTACCTAATCTGTTATGTATCGTTTAGTATACCAATCGAAGACTATAAATTCATAGAAATATCCTATTAAATCATCAACAGACAATTACTTATCTGATCAAAATCATTGAGGAAGTAGTTTTCTCCTCGCTTACTGTAGACGTAATTTTACTCTTAGCTTGTTGACTGTTGTTTTTCGTTGCTTGGCAACTGCTTACGTGTATAAAAATCAAATAATTAAATTAACCTAATATTCAATAATCTAAATACCTTGCTTGTATTTGCAGACCTCTGTGTTTCGCTCATTCGAAAGTGCTGTAGCCATCTAGCTACTTCCTTATTACACTATCCACCCCTCTCTGAATCCTTTATTCTTAAAAAGAAAGGGTTAGTAGTTATAAGTTAAAGTTCATAATAAAAATAGAATTTTTATTTTATTAAACAATAGTTAAAGAAAGCTAAGGTTAGTTATTTTATTCTTAACAGGTGTTCGCATACTGGGAGCTGTACTGCTACATCACTATGCCGGGAGCTTTCCTGCAGCTTCTCCGTATGTTGGGAGCTAACTCCATATGCCAGAGCTTTTTACATAGTGGTAGCTTTTCATAGACTGGGAACTTTTCTGCGTTCTCCATAAGCTGTTTAGAAAATACTTTTATAGGCTTCAGTCTCATTTCTGTATTCATAGCAACCTCGTCTGAATAGATTCAATTCTGCAAAGAAGGAAAACAAATTATAAATAATAAAACAAATATCTTGGGAAACTGAAAGGAATATTGCTGAAAAAGATACGATCAATAAAATATAAGACTACAGTTCTACTAAATAATTACTTTCATCCCTTCACAAATCGTGAAGGAATATAGGATTAGAAATAATATCAAACATTAACACCATTGAGTTAAGTTGAGAAGCAGTTTGTATTTCTTAATAATAATAATTTACCCAGATTTTGCCTTAACTTTTCCGATCATTATTTTCGCGAACCAGTACTATCGTATACTTTCTCGTGGCCAGTTGAAGGTCAATTGCACGTAATTCAAATTAATACGAGGATACTAATTGAGTATCTCGTATCTGTTAATAATATTTATCCGGCTCTATTAAAAACAGTAACAATTACATCTTTTTTTTTAGACCTTTCTATTGTTTTATTTTATTTCATGTTTGGTTTTTGAAAAAGTAGTAATTCAATGGAAAAGTGTAATTGTCAGAGAAAGAAAATTAATGACACATATCACAATCTCTTGGACACTGTTGGCCGATCAGAATCGAAGTCCCACTCGTTGACTCTCCATTAGGAGAAATCCCTAATTGGTTGGCTCTCGTGTGGATACGATTTAGATACTTTTCTTCGTGGACGAATGACCAAAGTGGAAGAGTTAAGAAAGGTAATATCCTGTTCACTAATAGTTAGTATACTTAATATAATTTCTTACTTCACGAACTTCAGAATCTGACAAAATTAATTAATACGTTTATATCTGTGCGAATTTCATCTGGGGAAGTGACGCTTAGTTATGCGTGTACTCTCCCTATATATATTATATATATATAATATAATATATATATATATATAAATATATATATATATATATATATATATATTATATATATATATATATATATAAATATATATATATTATATATAAATAATATATATATAAATATATATATAATATATATATTTTTATATATAATATATATATATATATATATAAATATATATATATATATATATATTATATTAATATATATATATATATATATATATATAGTATATATATATATATAACTTATTATTAAGCTGGGTTGAATTTTGGATAACCAAACATGGTCAAATTGGTGCTCCTTGGCTTTCCTGTAGTGGGACTAAAAATCATTTTGCATTTACTTAATGTCTAGTTTTCCAATTTTAGTTTTTTAACAAGGGTTTTGACACGTTTTACTATTTTTAAGTTATGAATTTCATATGCTTTGTTCTTCAAATTTGGTTTTAATACTAATTGAGCGCTATTCTTTCTCATTTCAGATCCAGACTATTCGACGTTGGAGATAAGTCCTGTGGGTGCAGTGTTTATTACTATTAATTGCAAGACGTACATGGCATGCAAACAAGGCAAAAAGACAGGCATGCAATATTCGTTTATCCACAACACTTGTCAAAAATCAGCTACCACTGGCTTAAGATGTTTTTAGAGCCTACAAGTTCCCTCAAGTAGTCAACAAAGATGCCATGTTACTCCATTCTAGCAAAGTTTAGTGGCAACAGAAGTTTAAGGCATATACAATAAAGCGCATTCCAACAATAGAATTTGAAAGTGCTATAGTGAAAGGAAGAGACTTATAGTGAAGTGTCAATCGATTTGATGAAATAGTCATAGAAATAAACAATCATTCTTCTAACATATCAAGATAAAATTAAAATGCATGTTCGTTCTCTTCGACATAGCGCGTGCAAGTGTGTCATAAGGTATTAGTTGAACGAATCGAATTGTCAATTGGTTCCCAATGAAATAGAAATAATCCTGTATTGGAAGTGCATTTTGGCTGATCAATACACTCAAGACGCATGATAAAGGAAAGTGGACAAGGAAAGAACAGAGAAAAACATGAAACTTCAGGAAAGGAAAAGGAAACGGCTTGACTATGTGAAGTATATGAGACACAAAGATAGCGCAAAAATGGTGTAAGTTGCAGTTGTAATTTATTCAAGGCAGTGAAGTGATGTCTTAGTAGAATCATTTTCCTTAAAGATCAGAAAGAAATAGGAAAGATGTCACCCTCATCAATAGAACTCAGTTACCCTGAGTTTGTAAAGCAATTAGAGAGGAACATATGTTGAGGCAATAGAGATGCATGTCTCATAGTTAATGTCTGCCCCTCAAGACCCCTCGACTTCTGTCAACCAAAAACGGTTTGTTGAACCAAGTAGTACAACGCAAAGAATAATCGTGGAGATGAACCAAACTAGTTCAGTAGGCAGCATTTTGCTGCACGTGACTCACAGAGGGTATGGTCTGCATCCATTTTGTTGTCGAGGAAAAATAGACTGAAACACTTGTCGATCGGAGTGTGCGTAGAAAATGTTTAGAGAAGAACATTACGTGCTCAGTGTCATTTCCAGATGCAGTTACAACTCGATCACGTTTAGTCCCTAACTCAGGAAGATCCTCGAGATGTATATAATTGAAATTCTGGGTTATTATGAACGAAACAAGATCTACAGAGACCTTAAGAGCAGTGATTTGCGATGGAACTCCTGTGAATACCGGTAACAAGAATGGAATATTCACACTGTTGGAGTTACATCTTAAAAGACCACTTCAATTGCTCATATGCATGTTGCATTTTAATGAACTGCCACTCAGGAAGTTATTTAGTGTTGTTGATGGGAAGACAACTGGCCCATCGTAACATGAAGGACCTATAACCAAACTGCTCTCATTTTCGATCCTCAGTACCAAACCATCAATTAATCTTTTAAACCAATTCCAAGGCTCTGTAAGTTGATCGTGTCCTGAACAGTGTACGAAAAATCTCAAGATCTTAACACGATATTTACTAAAAACGTTATTATTCAGCAAGGGGTACAAAATGCGATCCATAATAATAGACGGTATTTGAAAACTCACAGCCGTGCCTTAAGCCTATCAAGGTGGCTAACTAAACTAAAGACTGCTTCATTGTACCGTTTCAACAGAATCCGCATCCGCATGATCTAGGCGTTTGGACGATTCGTACTGAACTTCTATGCCCCCATATGGTTCTATATCCGCTCCCACCCCTTCTGTCAAGATGGTGCAAAGAATTTTCACTTTATGGTCACAGTATCAAAAACTTTCTCCTGAGGATCAGAACATCATTTCTCCAGTGCTCCCAAACAACTCCTATTTTTGTCATCCAGAAAACTTGTTGCTAGCTGGTGTTGGCAGAATGAAAACGAAACAATAAAGAAAGATTTTCATGTCAACAAAATCCTTCAAGCAAGAAAGAAAATTTCCTCCACCAATGGGCAAGTTCGCTGCCTTTGATAAAATGCAGCTAAACGTCAATCTCAACGCCACTTCCCACATGGAACTGATACTGGGGGAGTACTCCTATCATCCCACCACCTCTTTCCTTGATGATATTACGATGATATTTTGGTTAGTAATCAACCAATTCTCCTACCAAAGTATCGTGTCATTCGGTCGATGTTGAAGAAATGTCAAAGATGTTTCCTGTTTCTCTAGTAGGGTCGTTGGTCATACTTCCCGACATGGTGCAATACTACAAAGCAAACATCTCGAATCGAAATACCTTCAGTACAGACAAAATTTGATTTTCTATGAGATTTTGTACTAGGCAGGTTGTTTAGCATGTAAGAATAGGGATATTTAAAGCTATACTGTATATCGGCTATATATATATTTTTTGTTTTAAATAAATAGATTCAAGGTAAAGTTGGGGGTATAAAAACAAATCTTGAAGAACTTACTTTTAACACATTTCAGTTTGACAAATAAAGTTGTTTCAAATCTGCACTACAACATTTGTATGTTTTCCCCAGCTTTAATATATATATATAAGTATATATATATATATATAATATATATATATTATATATATATATATACTATAATACTAATAATATATATATATTATTATAGTTATATATATATATTAATATATATATATATAATAAATCTATATATATATATTATATATCAGATATATATATATAATATGATAAGTAGAGTATAGGGGGCACAACTGACGGAAAACTAGCGGAAGCCATTTTTCGCTAAATCTGGCACCCTATCCGTTAATTTTGCGCTTTTTTGGTTTAACTACTTTTTACTAATTTTTACCCATTTTTTTTTAACTAATTTTGCCTACTTGTTTAACGTTTTGCCAGAATTTGTCGTTAAATCTGGCGCCCAAATCCGTTAAATTTGGCCTTTTTTAGCTCATTTTTTGGCACTTTTTAACCATTTTTAGCACTTTTTTTTTTAGGCATTCTGTCCATCATTCAGGTCAAGACTCCCCAACTCCGAGGATGGTTTTTGTGACGGAGTTTTTCCCTCAGGGCAAGCTCCTGGCAGGCTTCGAAGCGGCAAACTGGTAAAATCCACTTTTCCGAGAGTTTGCGAAATGTCCAAGTCAATGCTCTCTTCTATCTACTTGGAAATTTCCATCATGTCATCTAGAAGTTGTGTTGGACTAATTAGATGTACGTCCAAATTTAGGGTTTTTAAGTGTCGATAAGACCGAACCTTAAGGTATGAAGACCTGACTTCAAGAGGTTTTGAGCCTGAAACCTCAAGGGTCTTACCCCAAAAGGGGGGGGGCGGAGCCCCCCAAAGTGGGTTTTTGGTTCCTAGAAGGTTTTAAATAATCGATAGATCATTTTTGATGGTTTCAATCGATTTATCGGGAAAGAAAGGCAATGATTCGCCTTTGACAAGCTTTTCCGTTCCCACTCGGGCCAAAGAGGTTATAATCAGAAAGAAAATATTATGTATTTTCATTTTTAAAACTGCGGCCACACTCACACTTTGAAAACTATAAGAGCTCATAGGTCTAAAAACTGGAATATACGCTATGGTTATGTTTAAGCTCGAAACCGTGTAAATGTCAAGTCTGTAGGATGTATATAGAGGGGGGTCACCCCGAGAGCGTAGCCGCTACGCCCGCGTTTATACCTTTTTGGCTTTCCAAACCCGAGAATGAGTTAAGCCTAACGAGAGTTAAGCTCGAGCGTGATGATGACGTAATCTCGTCGAGACGAGATTACGTCAGCGCGTGAGCTCGCGCTGTGCGCATACACATACACATTATTATTATTATTGTTATTAATTATTATATTATTATTAATTATTATTATTATTTATTATTATTAATTAATTTATATTTTATTATATTATATTATTATGGTATTTATTACGTCGAGAATCAATATCCCGAAGGGAATTGTATCCTGAGTCGATAAAACGATCCTGTTAAAGATCGTTTTTTTTACGCACTCCAACTTTGCCTTCCGCCGAGGTTGCTTCTCTTCGCTTCCGGTTCTGAGTCCAATATATATCTATAGAAGTTAGAGTTATCGTATGGGGTTAAAATGGAGGAAGGTTATATGGTGATGTAAGCTCATCGTAGACGTATTACTTACCCCTGCGTCCCCCGTAAGGGGACCCCACCCCCTCATACATTAGAATATTGATCGTAGAAGACTGATACTTGGAGAAAGGATTCGGAAAGTCGAACTGGAGTTGGAATCGAGACGGGAGTTGGAGTCGGACGGTTCTTGATGTCAAAGACCTCCGAGGGGTCCCAGTTGGAAAAAAGAAGACAGATAATGCATGGAATGCCAAAACAGAGGAAGAAGAAAGGCAAGAAAGAAGAAAGGAAGAAGAAAGGAAGAAGAGGAAAAGGAGGTAATGGAAGAAGAAATGAGAAGGCGGAGTCTGAGAAGATTCCAGAGTTGGTAAGTGGCACCGTTGAATGGAGCCGGTGCGGTGCTTATTTAGTAAATATTCATTTACACAACAAGTGGTGTCTGTTTATATATGTTATTGGACTGTAGATTTCGAAAATAATGTTTCAGAACCATAAGAAAAAAAATAATATCAATAGAATAAATAAATAGAATAAATAAAATGTTCTTATTCTTTTTGTTTATACTTACAAATTACATTTACCTCC
>JABUQX010028473.1:0-22500 GCA_015478945.1 Trachelipus rathkii | reverse complement strand
CAATCATTTCGACGCACTAATTCAACCAAAATAACAGAATATTTCTTCCTACAACACTCAAATAAACTAAATTCCGAGTAAAATCCGTACAGTTACTCTCTATTCCCCCTTATCCCTGTTAGTGATAAGGGGTAGCTGGTTACTGGTCTTCTCCAATCCCTCGGAACGATACCTGTCCATAAACTGCTTTGTTACACACTTACAAATCCACGTTCGAATCACCATCTCAGCCCATCCGTTTTTCTTGAAATTTCACCAGGAATTTCATCTATACCTACCAGATTTTCCATTCTTGAACTTTTCTCACTCTACCCATCTACCTCATCCTCACTAATAACCTGAACCCAAAATACCTATACCTTCTTGCCAACCATCAAACCCACGCCACCATTCACAATCACCCGCTCAGTTCATTACTGCCAATGTTTATGAAGACTTTCCAAGTGTTCCCTCCAAACTGCCTCACATTCATTTCATCGGTTACGAAATCACCATCCATTCATTTTCTAAAAGCAGATTCCCCTTCCGATTCTCATTCAATATACTATATATGATACCTCTATATAATATATATATATCATATATATATACTATATATTATAGTATACGATATTACTATATATTAGTTTACTATAGTATATATATATAGTTATATATGTATATAGCTATTAATCTATTATATACTATATATATATAGTATAATATTTATACAATTTGCCCTTTAGTTTATCAGCCGAAGCAGATAATATATTTTTATCTGAAAATTACACGATATTAAAACAATATTAAAAACATAATTTGCTTTCTACATATGCGAACCGATTTGTTAATGGAACCTTCTTCAAGTAAAGTATGATCTCTTTGTCGAGTCATGAGGAATTCTTTGATTTTACATTTTTCCAGCAGAAAGATTTAATTTTGGTTGGCTTATTCTCTTGTTCAGTTTTTATCAGTATTTTGTCAGTCATACTTATTAATGACATTTGAATATATCTAATTTTACCTTCGCCTTCACGTTCCTGTTTGTAATTTTTTGTCACTTTTCATGCCAGTTCAAGGATGTCAACGTAACTCTCGTCTTTTTTGTGGTCTTTTACTATATATTAATCGGTTGTTTGTTCTTTCCCTATGTCAAATACTGATGATATTGCGGATGTTCTATGGGCAGTGAGAGCGAATATCTATTGTCTTCTGCCCAAGTCATACGATGTATGCTTATTCTTCTATCAAAATCCATTAGTTTCACACAACGTTAAAAACTAAATCACATTTTTTGCATGGATGTGTATAAGTGCATTGAGTGTCAGTTTTTTCTATGTTTCTATGGCTGGAGGAATATCTTTCTTTGAGAAGGTTTAGAGTATCAGATGATGTATATAATGTGCTATTTTTAAAATTGTTTTCTTGTGTTATACGGTTGGTTTGGGGAAGGGGGAGGCTAAATTTTTGAGATGTTGCTTGTTTTTTGTTCTGGGTGATAATATTCTTTGTTTGCATTTGTTAGGGATATAATGATATAAGAGAGGCGTAATGAAAGTTTTTTGAAGTTGGCAATTATAGAGAAGCTTTAATTTCACTTTTGTAGAAAGGGTGGAAAGGGAGCAGTTAACGGAGTGCTCGAAAGAGAATAGAGAGGGAAAGCTATACATTTGTGTTACGTGCTATGAGAAGAAAACCAGTGTGTGTAATTGGCTGTATTACATATTCCCTCTCCCACTTTCAATAACTCATCTGGTATAGGATTATGTTGGTTGACATATTTTACTGCAATCCCACAAAATAGCAACCCCCAAAACATCTTAAATAGTATCAACAACCTCATACCCAACATAAAATTTACATTAGAATCTTCTTCCATAACACCCTCCCTTTTTTAGACACACTAATATCTCATGGCATAATAACACAAATCTACAGTACACAATATACAGAAAACCCACCTCTAACCCCAATTACACAGCACTGGTTTATATGTTGACTTCATAAACTATAAAAGACTATCATGCTATCATAATTAAACATCACAAAAGAATTCTTCAGGACTCGGACAAAGAGATCATACTTTACATTGAAGAGTTCCATTAACAAAGTCGGGAACGAGAACTCGCTATTTTACATTAATGTTTATGATTCGCGTTTGTAATATGTGTACAATTTTTCAATAAATAATTCATAAACTATTCTCGCTGTGTGGATAAACTAAAGGGGCAAATCTGTAGTAAATAAATATATCTTAAAAGTAATCAAATTTATATTTACAGAAATATATAATGTATTATATATATATATATATAAGATATACGGCTATATATATACTGAGTCATATGCTATTAAAGAAGGAATAAATTCCTATAAGATATTTATATTTTATATTAATATATATGTATATATAACCTACCTGTGTACAATTATCATTATATACCTCATCAGTATTATATATATATATATATATATATATTATAATTGAAAAATTGTATGGAATAATTAACAATCCCACTGTTGTAAAGCCATGATAAATTATTATTCTGCTAGAGAGTCATAAAAGTCACGATAATATCCCATGAAAGTTCAATCGCTTCGTTAACCAATGTAACATGTTGCTTATTAAATTGAAGGTATTTTGGCTTTTCTATGAACTCTATTAAATAAGTAAGCTTCAGTTACCGCTTTAGGAATTATTGTCAACCTTTTTAAAAATAAAATAGGATTAGTGACAGGATAAAAGAAACTAATAAAAAGATTTGTTTATTAAATGAAAAGATGATTACATAAGTAATAAATAAATAATAATGGTAGCTTCTGCGGTTAAACAGTTTACTCTTTCGAAGGAATGACATGTGTGAATCGCTTTACGCTAACATCTTAAATATACAGCGAATAAGAAAGAAACATGAACAGATCTTTAATAACGTGGAATCGAAACTGAAGCGAAAAACTTTCTTTAGAAAGTTTACGGAAAAAACCCGAAACAATCATTTTACATATTAAATGAAAGCCTAAGAACTTTTACAAGGAAACACCAATTAAACCTCATAATGGAAAACTCGTACTCTGCTAACCGTAAAGAAAACATCTACTGCACTTGAAGTGTAGAAAAACTTCTCTATTTCGTATTAAGCAAAATCTATACTCCCTGGTGGCTATTACTGAACAACGTCAAGTATCTATTATAAAATAGTGGTACCCGGATGTCTAATGAAAAACCCTCAACACCCTTTTTACTGAGTTAGAAAACTTCCGTCTTAATTCGTGTCGATTGAGGAAAACTAACACCTGCGTGATACTGAGCAAGTCAGTATCTATTTATAAATAAATAGTATCGGATGTAAAGAAAACTCTACAATTTTTTTAGGAATAGAAAATCCTCTTAACTCTCATCGTAAGCTTTTTACTGACAAGAACTGCAAAAGAGCTAATTATCTAGAAAACTAACATAATATAATATCAAAAACTGATATAATATTGCAGAAAACCACAATACTTTATCAAGCAGTCAATCAACGGAAAAAACCAAAATGATTAAAGTAAAAACCATTTTATGAATCCTTTTTGGGAAAAACCAAAAGATCGGAAGCTATCCAAGATGCTTGGTCTAGATGTTAAAAAAACTACGTTTTAATATTAAGTTTTTAATATTTAATAATTAATAAATAATACAACTAGAATAATAAAACCACAACTAAATTAATATCCGTAATGCCAAATAGCATGGCATTCAACCTATAAAATATATCATGTATCCATAAAATCTAAAGTTTTAAGGGTTAACCTAATCTAATAAAATAAATTAATAAATAAGATAAAATAAATACAACTAAATATCAGTACAATAAACCATAAAATAATAAATACAACTATAATATAACTATACTAAATCTACGTACTTATAGTATTATATTAATATATACACATATATATATATTATATATATATATATATATATATATATATCACCTCTTGTCTGACCCACATACATCGCAATCCCACCTTGACCTGTTACCTATACTTCATAAAACTGGGTGGAGCATTGATTCCTGGCTATAAGTGCTTAGTACGGTAATCGCCGACACTACACACAGAGTTGCATATCACATCATAGTATAGTACTAGGTCCCTCCAGCATCGCGCCATTACTGGCAAGCCCATCTCCCACTACTCACTGCCACGCCACTATAACACCATTACTTCTCGACCCCTATGCCTAACCTAGTCCACTGCGCCTCTACCTGCATCTAGTCGCCTCCATAGGCCCCATCGAAAATGATTATAGCGTAGCAATTCCAGTATTATTATATATAGTATTATATTAATTATAGTATATATATATAATATATATATGTTAAATATGCATAATGAATCCGCCCTAATAAAATAAAGAATGTTAAAGAAAGAACATATAATGGGAAGGTAAAGAATATTACTGCCTTCTCTTGGATTGAACCCCTGCTTGCTTGCGATGAAGGACAATATATCCTAATGCTTTACGACTGAGATATCATCAACCCAAAAAAGTTGGATTTTCAAGAACAGTTTTAAAAGCCAACCGAGGCTCTCCCTTCAAGGCGAACATCACCAGGTGTCCAGCCTGCCCTATCCCTCTGCTTTATATTGTAGATGTTAGATATTGCATAATAATCGCAATTTATATAAGAGTTAATGTTAGATGGGTTTGAGATAGATAGAACAGTTACTCTTGATGATCTTAGTGAATGTATTTTTATTATTATTATTATTATTATTGTATATTATTATATCGTTTATTATTATTATTATTTTATTATATTATTATTATTATTATTATTTATTATTATTATTAGATTATTATTTTATTATTATTTTTATTTTATATGAACTCCCTTATCTATTTGTCAAACTTCTTTGATTTGCACACTAGTTAAGCGCCAAGTATCGGGACATTGTCGACCTTTAAACCTTTAATTTGGCACCGGTTTCACAATTTTTCCCCAACTAAGGTTGGATTTAGTAGGCCTATCTGACCTCTTCCCGACCGGAGTATATAGTATATATATATATATATATATTATTAGGTATATATATATTATATATATATATATATATATTATATATATAATATATATATATATATATATATATATATATATATATATATGTATATATATATATATATATATAATATATATACTATCTATATATATTATATATATATATTATATAATATATATATATATATATATATAATATAATTATTATATATATTATATATATATATATATAATATTATGTGCTGCCAGTGGCGGCTCGTTGGTCAAAATTCGTTGACGTGCAAAACAATATATAATTATTATATATATATATATAACTATATATAGATATATATATATTTTATATATTAAAATCTATATATTATATAATTATATATATAATATATATATACTATATATATATATATATATATATATGGACGTGGTAAACTTATGATTATATATATATATATATATGGTAGGGTGGATATAATATATATATATATATAATATATATATAGGTAATAGTATAGTAAAAAATACCTTATTATATATATAATATATAATGTAGTAATATATATATATATATAATATAGTAGGTATATTAGGTTATTAATATATAGTTTATATTACTTACATTTAGCGACAATAGTAATGTAAGAGAATTGAATTGTTCCATCATTATGCTAAGCATTGAATTTACAATGGGCCTTGCATAACACTCGAAAGAGAGAATGTTAGTCGATTATACCAGATAATAGGCTTAAGATCGTAATAGCAGACCTAAGTGGCCAATGAAACTTGCCGCAAAGAGACGCCGGGAGAGAATGTGAGAAATTACCAAAGTGTCTGTGAGAAATTTTTAGAAATGTACTGTGTATGTTATATTATAAGAAATCTAACTATGCTCTAAGAATGTTATTTGGATACCTGAGCGGAGAACACAGTTCAAGCAGCTGCGAGGCAAGAATCGGAAGGGAAATGGCTATGGATGGAGGATGAAGAAAAAAATTTTTTTCAAAGTAATAAATAGATATAGAGGGATGAAGATGATCGAAGATTATATACAGTAAAACTGCGATGTGCCCACAAAATCACAATCACATTATTATAAATATAGAAAAACTAGACCTTTTGATACATTGTTTTTGGTGTCGTGGCTGTGCCTGCGCTGTTAGAGTAAGGTGGAAAACTTAGTATTTATGGCTTATACAGAGGCGTGGTGTGTGATCGTAAAACATAGATAGTGGTGTTCCCTTCTACATCCCACATATTTTGCTAAAAACTAGGGGGTTAGTAAACGATATGGGGTTTGTAGCTGTTGGATTGTTGATGTGCTGGTAGGCAGACTTGCCCGCGCCTTGCTATATATGATCTGCAGTCGCAGAGGCAAAACCCGCTACAATGTGGTCAGAAAAATGTAGGCGCTCTAGGAAGATATGTCCCTTTGAGGTTCTCAACAAGCAAAGCGCGTTTTACTCTTATGTGAGCTAGGATTATATCTCAGTAGCACCTAAGAAACATAGATCTAGAGACTAAAAATTGTTATCAAACCGTTCGACACAACTTGATCACACGAAAAATTATAAAAGCTATGTTCAACATAACAAATCCACACTGGTAACACCTGTAAAGCACTAACAGGTAGATGAGCGAGAAAGCGTAATCCTAATCTTATTTTTTTCAAGCAGATCTCAATAATTAACGTATGAATTCTTCCAAAAACGATTAGCATTTTCATGATTCATTTTTTCCGCCCACCCTGAGCTCACTGCTTTAGAATTTATAGAATGTCAAACGGTATTAATTTCTGAGAAGTCCAGCGCTTTGAGTAATGACTACATCAATAAGTGAGCTAGAGAAGTTGTAATAATATATTCGTTATAACTGAATCTAAATAAAATCTTAGCCCCTGTCTCATCACACTCGCAACGAACAAACCTGTAACTACAATCAATACGGTATATCAATTTGTAAATAGAAAAAACTAAAGTAGAACATTCTGCAAACGAAAGTTCCTGAGCTTCCTGTTCATGGTACATCAATCATCATGCAGATTTGTCCTTGCATGACTCATACACAAAGGTTGTTTCAGCATTAAATATAAAGGAAACTAATATATTTAGCTATTTGGAACTAAGTTGCGAGAAGAATAATGTACAACGACAACCTAACACATCTACGCGCACTAATATAAAACTCTAACATATTATCAAAGCCACCAGGATCGCACGTAACAGCTCCGTAAAATTAAAAAAAACGGTTTACATAACAAATAACCTGTTCCATACTTTTACCATCGAGGGCTAAGTAATCCCTAGACAATTAAGCATGTGATCGGATCTTACATTGAACCTCCCTTAAGCAGAGCCATATGGTTCTGATCAAAAATGTATTACGTATTGACCCGTTTCATACAGACAAGACCTATTCGAAAGAAATCATTCTTTATGCAAACGTAACAAAGTTTTTATCATAGTTAAATATTAACAAAATTATCATTACCTATCATAACCTTATCCAAATAACATTATCTCTTTTTAGAATCTTCCTCACCTTTCAGAAAATAACACTCTCAACATGGTAAAAATGTAATTAGCATATAATTGCATAAAGTTGATGCGAGTGAGAATATTATTAATTTATAACCCCTGACTAGGAATATGAGCAGGCAGTCGCTCACCATTCGTTTTACAAAAATAGAGATGACACATCTTGGGAATCAACAAGAAGTGATGGCTGCGAGCGAGAAATGATAGTTCTTGTGATGAGTAGTCGTGAGATCAACGTGTGAGTGTGTGTCTAACATAACAAGTTTCACATTGAATAAAGCTAACATATCTATACAATATAGGACTAAGTAAATAAAATGAATAAATAGTAAACAACGACGAATCGTTATCCAAAGGGAGGATGAGAATGCGTGTTGGCGATAAGAGAGTTCATCATTAACACTGATAAGGTACTAACCACTGCATATGAAAAACGTAACCTATTCAGTTCTTTCCAATAACATCTTTAGGCTATTAACGTTAATTAACATTGATTCACAGTGATATTTTATTTAGCAGAATTATTGAACTTGATTTATTAATTTATTACAGACCAACGAATTAAGAAATGATAGCGATAATATATTATATTCAAACAAACAACTCTAAAAATAAGTTCTTTATATTATCTAACCAGTCGAGTATACTAATACGTTAACTATGACTGTGTGTGTGTAAAAAATTACCCACATAACATTTATAACCTGAGACTAAATGAAGGTTAGAGTAGATGTATCCTCAAGGTAACAAACCCAACACCATATCGGAATAAACCCACGGAATGCGATATGAGAGCGAGAAGAGTTCTGCCATTAACACAACAGTAAAGTATTAAAACACTTCGTCCAAAACGTAACTTATTACACTTTTTTTCAGGCATATCTTTTTCATGTTTTTAATTTTTACAATTACATCTAATAATTATTTATACACTAAAAAGTTTAGCATAAACCGTCTAATTTACATTACACTTGAACAAAGAATTATAATGTTATACGTAACAATATGTTTAATCAAACTTCGTAATACATTTTTAACAAAAATTTCATCCTACCTCGTCTAAATATCATAATCCCAACGAATATGTGCAAACACAACCTAGACCAAACATTACAAATAACCATTGCAGACCTAAAAAACATAATAAATAATAAGCTTTGAGATAAAATATCACAGTAAAACGTAATAATTACTGATTTTAAATAGCAGCAATAAAATCAGTAAATCAAACCACCGTCCCTCTCACTTTAAGTCTTTAAGCCTCAAGCCCGAAGGTCTAGAGGCCTTACCCCTCCTTTCGGTATATAGTAAATGCTATGAACACTTATTTAAAATTTTTTGAGAACAGGGTAACCCAACTTACACCCCTCGGGGTGATCCCCCCTCGCGGGATTCACACCTTAAGGGGCGCATCCCCTGGGTTTTCTCTCGGAAAGGTAATGTGTTGTTTAAGCATCCACTTGTAATAAGAGGACAAGTAACTGGTCTTGTCGGTAACTATCTTTAAGTACCTTGTATGTTAAATTACATGGGACCAATGTGGAAACCATGAATGTTAGAGATTATGAGTTTCTTGTAAATATTACTCGTTACGTCACTGACCAAAAGGCGCCATGTAAGTTCTGAATGTGTGGAGCTAGGTTAAGTTGCTATATTTGTGGTTTCATTCCGCTGAATGTTGCTTAGGTGTTATGTTTGCCTACTCTAAGACCTTATTGGTCTATTGTCTTTACTAGCAGCGGTTCTCTAATTACATCCAAGGGCAAAAACTATGTGGGATGTGGCAATCGTGCTGATCGATGTGAACCACCTGAGTATGCATCAACGATCTTATCCGGCAAGTATCAACCATTCTCCCAAATCTCCCGTCAATCTTGTAGTCTAGATGTACTCTCATAGTTTATATCGAGGCAATCATTGTTATAGTATGGACATTCTGAGCTAATGATCCTCTTGCCTCTCGTTTCTTAATTCGTGAACTTCTCCCATAAAACTGCGTGAAACCAGTATCCGATCAACTTTCGTTATGAACTTATTAGGCTTTCAACTTTTATTACCAAATATGTCGCTGCTCGAGCGCTCTGAAATTGTTCAGGATCGTAGCCTTAAAACCCATGATATCGTGAGATGTTAGGGTCTTGGCTAATTTCTATAGAATACCACCGAATATTTAGTGTTATCTGCGTCAGGCGCCTAGTTATGATTTGTTAGCTTTTTGTGCCCTTAAAACTTGCCTTGTTACTATATATCGTGGTTATTATTTTATTGATACAATGTGAAAGCCTCTAATTGATTTTGTTCGGTCTGTGTGTCCCTCAATCAGTGCCCTATCGTGAAATGAAAACAATAGATATCTTTAAAATCCAATATGGTTCAATACCCACTCTAATAGGGCGGTTACGTGGCAACCGGTAGTGTGAGGACTGCGGTAACTGGCAATGAATCGCTGGACAGAGAGGCCAAAATGCCAATGCCTGGGTTTGGGTCTTTTCTGGATTTTAACTATGAGATGTTACTGTATTCCATACTGTAGCTTTAAACTTACTTTATACGCCTCGGATTATCTGTGCATTTCTACTGCACAAGACATAGGCTCATACCTTTTCTCCATATCGTTAAGTTAGGATACACGATTTGTTATTGTATTAACGTTGGTGTACTTGATATATTCTTGCCGACAAGTTTTTCGGATATACTTCGTTATTGGCCGGGATATGAGTTATTCTTAGACCGATGGGTGTTATGAGGAATTTTTTGTTAAATGTTACGAAGTTATGGTAAAAACATTTCGGTATACGATGATTCTCACAGCATGAGAGAGTTGAAATCTTAGAAATAATTCCCATGTTGTCCCAGATAGCTGGATTACGGGATGGATGTGCCTCCATTCCTGTCCTAATGCCTGAAAACTTGAATTGCCGTATTATTCCGACCGGGGTAATAGTAAATGGTAATACGTTGCGAGCGCTGTCGGTGCGTATTGGCCCAACACCAATATCACTCACAGTCACTATAGTCACGGAACCCCCCTGGCGCGCTGGATTTGCCAAATTTTGCCCGTAGTCATACCCCGCAATCTGTTCGCCATATCTTCATTGATTGCCTTCCAGCTGACCCGTGGAGTTCGCCGCCTATTTTCCACTACGGATCGCATAACACCTTGGTGCTGCTTAAAAGATTTCCCAGTAATCTTATCCGAATCTTCCCACTTAAGTTACTCTTGTTATCTACAAGAATGAAATTCTTGCAGTAATATTTCCTATTAATTTAACTTTAGTGTAGAGTCTATTTTGTGTTTATGTAAAAATTTTAAATGCCTGACTGCAAAAGAACTTGAAAACACAAAAATATGACTTAAGATAAACAAAAATACTAATTACCTGTTGAAAATCATAATTATGTTTAACTGTTCTGAAAGCAGTAAACATATCTGGATGAGTGAGGGCTGATGTTGGGAGGTGAGACGTTGGAGAACGGAGAGGCCAAGCAAGAACTCCTCCTACTTTCAATGCATATGCTACCCATTGATCCATGAGTGAATGCTAGGCGCTAGGCACACTAGGTCCGGCGGCATAGGCGCAGGAACACTCAAAAAAATTATAGGCGCGCCCAGCTCTGGGAATAGGACCCTTTCTAAAAATGAGAACACAATACCTCACATAAAAAGTAGTAGAAATATATATGACATAAGTCAGGTTGATACCTGTATAGCACAAACTGCCGCAGAGGTAGGAGGAAATTAGGAAATTAAGACAGATGTAAGGTATGTTAGCAGAGTTTGTAACAGTGGTAGTACCACAAGCACTTTTGGAATTATATAGCTCACGAAAATATAGTGCATTGGGAAGGTGATAGATTGAGCATAGCATATGACCAGAAGGGCAGAGCAGATGCCGTGGTGAAAAGCAAAATGGAATTAAGATTAAATATACCAGCAGTCCAGAGGAACAAGATATAACTAGAATTAGCGCGCAAAACAATATATTAAACATGAAGGAATATGGAAAGCACACTTTCAATATACAGTATATGGGAGAAACAGAATGTTAAGTAGAACAAAGGAAGTAAGTAGAAGAACAGCATTTGCATACACCACAAACATTGTAGAAGATAATTTTTTAAATAAGAATAGCTTAATAGGGCATACTTTTTCAAACTATCAGCATGGTTTTCATAAATCTTTCCCTTGTTTGAATAATATAAAACCTTTTGAATTCAATGATAGCTCTAATTCCTTTAAAGACTTAATTATTATTTTTGATCTATCTCCCCCATTAACGATCAACACGGATTCTTACTTTTATCCATAAATAATTAAGCCAAATCGCTCCAACCTTCTTAAGAATGAAAGAATTTTTCTCATTGCACCCCCCCCCCCCACTTCCTCTCAAAAAGATTTCTCAGATACTATATTATCTTTTAATGAAGCAACATTACCTAATTCTTTATTAGCTTCTCATACTTTTGATTCTGAGCAATATGAATCAGTCCTCGGACCAGCACTGGATGAAAATTTGGAACCTCAACCATCACTTACCTTCTCTTATGTTGAAAATCAAACTCCCATAACTACTCAAAGTACACAGCACGCACAATATCACGCTCCTCTCTCCCACAAGGAATCAAATAACTTCTCTAATATCATTTCTGAACATAATATTGGTTCAAACTCTCTTCCACAAATAGAAACCCTTTCTCCCTCTTTCACAAACGACACCGATTCAAATTCACAATCACCTTTTATTCATTTCAATTCAGAGCAGGACAAATCGAGCCAGGTGCTCCCACACAACAAAAATTTTCAATCTCAGCCTAAAACACCTTTCCCAGCTCCTGATTTTGCAAACCTTTCTACTCAGAACCCACCTAAAGTAGACTCTCATCTCTCTTTATCTCAAACCGAATCAATTCCTTTTTCTAATTCCACCTCTAAACACAATAGTTTTCGAAATGTTGTCCCACAGGAGTTAACTTTGTCTTCTTCTTTTACAAATAATACAAATATAGTCATGGATGAACAGACAATCTCTCAACCTTTAATTGGACCAGCATATTTTCTAAACACTGATATAACATTTCATAAGTACACTTTACACAATAAACGCTTTCTTTTAGACTCCGGCTCAAACTCGTCGCTCGCGAAACGGTCTCTTATATTAGAATTAGAAAACAAATTTACTATAAATATACCACTAACGAAAACGCAAATCACTTTAAAATCGAAAACAGGAGACGTGTTTAACCAAATAGGGAAGACAATCTTATACATCCACATTAAACACATATTTTTACCAGTAAATTTTATTGTAATAGATGACTCTTTATGTGGTTTTAAGGCGGATTTACTGTTAGGAACTAATTTTCTAACACAGACAAATATTAGGTTTGAAGCACATAAAAATTCTCTCTCTATTGTGTCAGATACCCAGTACATTTCAATGCCTCTTATTCCAATATACCCACAAAGACAAAGCCATCCTAAACCACAAATAAATCACAACGCATCTTCAACTCTTTATTCAAATGAAACAAGCTTTGTAAATAATTTAATGATAGACACAGATACTACATATAAGCTATCTATTATAGAAAACGTCCTTCTTGAACCTTGCTCTAAAACCACTCTATCTGTAAAGGCGTTTTTTTCCATCAGATACCCCCCCCCCCCCCTGACCACCTCCTTTTAAGTTCTGAAAAAGCTTATCTTCAAAACTATCTCTTCATTGGTAATGTTCTGAGCTCTGTTAATAAAGGTCACGTTCTTCTGGATATTATAAATATGTCTGCAGCACATCACACATTGCAGACAAACACCTTTTTAACCATAGCTAACCCTCTTTTCACTCCTGAAACTCCTTTCGAAACTTCGCAAGTTAATTTAGCAACGAGTTCTAAAGGCCTCACCCCAGCGAAACTAAGAAAGACATATAAAGAAATCATTCAGGAGTCATTCAAAAACGAAGATGAATGTGCAACTTTAACAGATCCAAATCAACTAGAAAAATTATTGGACCTTCTAATGGTATACAAAGATATAATAGCTTTAGAAGACGACGAGGTCCCAATCTGTCCACTAGCAAAGTTTAAGATAACTCTCAAGGAAGATGCACCAAAAGTATTTTACCGGCCGCAGTATCGCCTCCCACACAGGTACTTAACCCAAATTGAAGAGTGGGTGGGAGATTCTCAAAACAAAGGTTATATTAAACCTATTTCAAGCCAGCACTCTGCCCCTCTTTTGGTAATTCCGAAGAGAAACTGTAGTAAACCAAGGGTTGTGGTCGACTATCGGCTCCTTAATTCTCATACAGTCCTTAACCGCTTTCCGTTGCCTTGTATAAACGACATTTTAAGTTCTCTAGGTAACAGTTGCATGTATAGCAGTTTAGATTTAAAGGATGGTTATAACGCGATAGAGATCGACGAAGACACGCAACCGCTACTCGCTTTTAGAACAACAAGAGGACAATATTGTCCAACTCGTTTAAATTTCGGATTAGCAAATGCTCCTTCGGCTTTCGCAAAACTGATGGAGTTGACGTTACATCACCTATTAGGCGATGCCTGCAGAGTTTTCCTCGACGACGTTCTTATTATGGGAACTTCTTTGCAAAACCATCTTGAAAACATAAAGAAAGTCTTTGATTCATTTAAAAAAAACAAGTTAAAAATGAAGCTCTCTAAATGTAAATTTTTTAGGACCAGCCTCCTCTTTCTAGGCTTCAAAATTTCCAAAGATGGAATCTCTCCAGATCCTATAAAACTCAAAACTCTCACAGCATTTAGGCCCTCTACAAACGTCTCAGAAACGAGGTCCCTCCTCGGTTTCCTAATTATTTCTCACATCTGTTGGAAAATTACTCACAAACCATTAAGCCGATTACACAGCTGATACGAAAGAACACCGAATTTGTCTGGGGTCCGGAACAGCAAAAAGCTTTTGAAATATTAAAGAACAAACTGTTGTTGCAACCACAGTTGTGTTATCTTGACTACAGCAAGCCTTTCATTATCTACACGGATGCTTCGAACATTGCTCTCGGAGCTGTCCTGTTTCAACTAGATGAGAACAATAAGGAAAAACCCTCATCGTTAATCTCTCGATCGCTTTCTAAAGCGGAAACAAAATACCACACTATAGAACTGGAAGCTCTGGCAATAGTTTTTGCATTACGGAAATTCCGCAACACCATTTTTGGTTATGAAATGACGATTATCACAGGTAACCAACCAGTAATCCATCTCATCAGGCACAGACAGCTATCCGGCCGTCTCGAGAGGTGGAACTTGTTTATCTCCCACTTCAATCCCACCATTATATATAAACAAGGTAAACTGAATATAGTTCCTGATTATTTGAGCATTAATCCACCACCCCTTACGCATACTTTCGCTCAAAATAGTTTTGCCAAAAACACGCTTCCACCTCACAAAAGAAAATTTTGAAAGAGAACAAAAGGCGTGCAATAGATTGAAAGATTTTTATGATTTTGCAAGCCGTTACTTTCACATAACAGGCCTCTTCAGCAACAAGACACTTTTGCTGACTCTTTTCCGCACGTTTTAATTGATGATATTCTCCACTATGCCACACAAAATGGTGGCTTTCTGATTCAAATCCCTGATTCAATGATACATTCCATCATTAAATTTAGTCATGACTCTCTCCCATCGGGACACTGTGGTGTTGAAAGAACAGTCTACAGAATCAGAGAAAAATATGTATTCCCAAAACTATATACACTGGTCAAAGAACATTGCAACACCTGCACCTCATGTCAGAGAGTAAAGGGAAATACACCGAAAAATGCAGAAATAAAAACTTACTCCTTGCCATATGAACCTTTTTGCAAAGTTCATCTGGACGTGCTGGGTCCACTACCGATCTGTAAGGAGACAAAAGCAAAAAATATCTTAGTGCTGAAGGACAGCCTCACGAGATATGTGGAGCTGGTGCCTCTAATTCAGCATACAGCGAAAGATATTGCTCAGGCATTGTCATATGCAGGCACAACACTCCGGAAGTAATTCTTGCAGATCGTGCTCCTGAGATGACATCTCAGTTTTTAAAGGAAATTTGCAAGCAGTGGGGTATTAACGCGGTGAATATCGTTGTCCGGCACGCCCAATCTAATTCCATCGCGGAGAGAGAAATGTTAAAGATTGCAAACCATCTGAGACATTACGTAAATTCCAATCATAACGATTGGGGCAAACTAATACCTTTTACTCAGATTGCAATTAACTCCACCCTTAATTCTTCTATAGGTTGCATTCCTCATTTTCTTCTTTATTCTTATAACAAAAGACTTCCTTGGGATCTCCCCAATTATATATCTCCTCTCACTAAAGGTTCTGAACCACATAGACCTATTCATGAATATATTAAAGACATTGCAGAAAGAGAAAATCTCATTCGAGACCAAGCTCGCGAACACCTTCAGCAAGAAACAACAACACAAATGAATAGGCAGCACAAAAAGGCAACTTCAACACCTATTAAGAGTCGGTGACTATGTTTTCATGTTAGATGTGAAAAAACCGAGGCAATCTCTGAAACTTTTCAAAATGGACTGGCCCTTTTCAAGTGAAACAGTTAGTACATTTTAATAAGTTGCTTTTACAATGTTTAAAAACATCTAAAACTTTCATTGTCCATAGGGATAATATTAAGATTACCAAACTTAGAGCAGATAATGTACCAATTTCTACTCCCAACCCCAAAGGCGACCTTATACCATCTAATAAACCCCCACCTAATATCATCCGACAAATTCAAACTCCCCCCTCCCCCTCCCCCAGCTATTCCTAACACTATTTATTTCAAAAGACAACTCCAACCTTCCTTGCATCCACCACAGAGAAATCTTTCACCACCACCCTCTGATTCTCCTCTCCCACCTCAAGCTTATTCACCTCTTCCACCTCCACCTAGTTCTCCTCTTCCAACTCAAGCACATTCTTGTCTTCCACCACACCCATCTCACTTACCTACTTCTCATTCACCTCCTCCATCTCAGCCTCATTCAACTCTTCCATCAACATCTCATTCAACCCCTCCCTCTCAAGCTTAGTCACATCCTTCCTCCCACGCTCATCTGCCATCTCCAAAACCCAACTTTTTCTCTCCTTTCCTTCCAAAAAGACTTACTTTCAAAGGTTTTCCCGGCACCATGCCTCCAAAACTATCTTTTGACGATTCTCCTTCCCCAATTCAGCCCTCAGCGTCAGGTATTCAATCTCCCCCTCCCCCTATACTACCTCCTAAATATCATTTCAAAATAGCACATCCTATCCCTACTCCTGGTCCACCTATACCACCATAACCCCCCTTCCCACAAGGACCTTTACAACGTCCGTCAGATCCCCCAATTCCTTGTACACAAAACACTGCTCCACAACTTCCTATCACCACGCCCAGGAACACCTCCCCTCCATCACCACCTGATGATAGGTCTCGCGATCATACCTATGTCCCTAATTTCCCGATGAGGGACACCAACATGCCTCACCCCATGTCTTTAAGAAATAGACAACAGAAAACAACAGTTAGAGGTGGAAAACGATATCTTTTACCACCTCCACAAAACGTTCCTAGAGGTAGAGGTTCCCCCCCCCCCGAGACCTCCAAAGCCATGAATAGTTGTTTAGTCTTTCTCACAAGTGCCAAGGGGAGAACAGTTCATACATTTACATCAATGTATAAATACAAAAACACATTTGAAACAGAGAGAATTTCAAACATGTAAAAATTTAAAACTGAAAACATATATCGTATTGAGATTTCTTTAGTATGTTTTTTGTATGAAATTAACGTAATGAACGGTTTAATTTATCTTCTAGATTTAAAGATAACTTCAGAGGGTCTTTTTGTGAAGGGTTAAATTTGTCTGTATAGGATAAGATATTTTTTACTTTATTTAAATAATCGGATTTACTTAAGATAACTACACCGTTAGTTTTATCGGGTTTACATGTGATGATAGTTTTGTCATTTTTGAGAGATTTCAGAGTGGTGAGGTCCGATTTAGAGAATAAATATGAAAAAAATCTTATGTGGCTTAAAGTTCCAGAGAAATTTTTGTGCGATAAGGCTATTACTTTGTATATGACTAAAACTAGTTTTGTACAATAGGTGAGCATTTAAATTATTATGAGAGAGAGAGAGAGAGAGAGAGAGAGAGAGAGAGAGAGAGAGAGAGAGAGAGAGAGAGAGAGAGAGAGAGAGAGAGAGAGAGAGAGAGAGAGAGAGAGAGAGAAAGAAAGAAAGAGAGAGAGAGAGAGAGAGAGAGAGAGAGAGAGAGAGAGAGAGAGAGAGAGAGAGAGAGAGAGAGAGAGAGAGAGAGAGAGTAGCGCACATACCCTCAGCGATGAAATTACCTCCCATTTGGCATAAGGTGTGTAAGGTCTCCCATGACATTCCAGTGTTTAATGGTTCGCCTTTCTGTTCTGAGTTCATATCCACACTCATCCTTCAGACTTCTTGCAGACACCACCTTTTATCAACATATTATATACACATACTTATATCCACACCCTTCTTTAGACATCTTACAGACATCCCTATCCCTAAAACTCCAATTGTGGAAGAGAAAGAATTCCCACATCGTATGTCCTGCGCGTCGTAGAAGGCGACTAAAGGGACGGTGGTAGTTGGGTTGGCTGCCCACTACCACTTTTCTTTTGCCAGGAATGCTAATGCATGCCTCAGAAAAGGTCGTGATCGCCGTAAACGGCCTTCTATCTTTCGGCGAAATTGTATGAATCGTATGGGTACATGGAATGTCAGAGGAATAAGTGTTGAGGAGGAGATGAGAAGAGGAGAGAGGTATTGGATGTATTTAGAATGGACAAATTTGATTTTCTAACTGTGTCTGAAACAAATATGAAAGGAAACGGTGAAAATGAGTGGTGTGGTGTGAAATGTGTTTGTGCTGGTGTGGAAAGGAATGAGAGGGGGAGAGGAGTTGCAATTCTGATGAGTGACTTGTGGTACAGAACTATGATAGATTTTGTGTGTGAGTACTAAAATTCTAATATATATATATATATATATATATATATATATATATATATATATATATATATATATATATATATATATATATATATATATATATATATATATATATATATATATATATATATAATATATATGTATAAAAAAGATATATATATATATATATATATATATATATATATATATATATATATATATATATATATATATATATATATATATATATATATATATATATCCCACCCGCAGTCGGTTACTTTGTTGATGGTGGGTGGGCTCTCTGGGATACTGTTGGGCAGGACATACTGCCCTTCAGTGTCCTAGAGCGAAGAATCGACTTTTTTTTTTTTTTTTTTTGGATTCCCACCTATAAGTCCCTTTAAATTTTCGCAGGTTGCCCTCCTTTTCCCATCACAGCACCATGGGCCATCCGGTGCCTCTTCCCACGTGGGTTTTCAGTTCATCCCGCACTTCCTCCCCGTGGATGAGGGGGTACAGTTGAAAACCGGTCATTTAAGCTCACCTCTGACCGGGCCGCAAATTGTAGGGAACCTGAGCCTTGGCTAACCACTGAGGAGGCTGTTCTGCACTTTGGTGTATAATCTCAGGCTTTGCGTGAAGACTATAGGTGCCGTGTGGTCACCGACGTAGAGTTCTGGGAGGATCTTCCGAGGCCATATCCACAGCCCACCCTACAGGGTGGGGTCCGGGTGGTTGTGTGGCTCTCTGGACTGTGACCTGCTGTGGAGAGAAGGATTACCCTTCCTTATGAAATATACGCCTTTCCAGCCCATCCTGTTATTTACGTTTATGTCTCATTTGCTTTATTGTTATGTTGTTGTTGCTCATCCATGGAGATGAAGTTTGTGGTTAAATTTTTTATGGAAAAGCCTTTAAATGAAATAACGTGTTTAAACCAAGGTGAGCCAAACATCAACAACAAAAATTACCATCTGTCAGGTACCCAGCCTGACCATACCGCGGTCCCTACTACTTCTAGACCTGGTACCTATGCTTTACTTCCTTCTCCTACACCTGAGGGTCCTTTGCAAAATTTCATCAATTCGTCGACCAGCAAACCCCGAACACCCCAGGTGCCCAACGGTCCGGGCAATCCCGCAAAGGTGCCCCCCGTAATAGTCATTCTCATTCGTTTACTCCATTTGCTGTACCCCCTCTAGGAATGTCAGCAGACATATCATTCCCGATGTATTACATACTGCGATCCACTACCTCTAAAGCTCTTACGGAGCACAGAACCATTTTTATCAGTAATGCACTTGAAAAAGTCCTAGGAGTTGAAGACCCTCCAGTCACACTGATGAGGAATGGGTCCATTCTTGTACAAGCTGCTAACCAAAATCAAAGTTCCATTCTGTCATCCCTAACGTCTCTCGCAAATATTCCTCTTGCTTCTACTCCTGATGAAATAAGAAACACATCTAAAGGCACTATTTATTGTTATGAACAGAAAGACGAAGAGACAGCTGTCATTATGGAAAATCTCCAACAGAAAAGATTTTCCGTTACAAACGTTTATAGATTTCCCCCTCGCCGGGAAACTCCGTACAAGCCAAATCCCCGTTTACTGCTGACTTTTAATACCCCTTATCCACCTAAAAAGGTCAAAATAGGGTTCACAAGTCACAGTGTTCACACGTTTATCCCTCGACCCAGACGTTGCTTCAAATGTCAACGATTTGGTCATCCCCAAAAATACTGTAGGGGACAGGATGACATATGCCCAATCTGCGGAGAATTATTTCACACTCCATGTGAAAATACCTCTAACTGTAGAAACTTTGGAGGACCCCACAGTGCTTCTTCTTTCAAATGCTCGTCTTACCTGTTTGAACAGGAGGCTTTGGAGCTATGTACCATACATAAATTGAGCAGGAGAGATGCTATACGCCAGCTCAAAGGAAAAATATCAGACAAATCAAAATCAATCTTACGCCAAAATTACAGCTGCCCCCGCGCCTCCGCGTGTTAATCCACCAACACAACCCCATACTAACAGAACTCTTCTCTTAAATTCCATTGAAACTCAAGCATGTACTGCAACCTGTCTGCCTGTATTGCCCCACACTACCAACTTCTCAAAGAGCACAAAAGCAGCCCTTGATTCAATCTCCCGTCCAAAAAGCTATCAACAAGCTTATCCCGAGTACTAACTCTCAACAAACTAGCAATAACTCTAAGCTGATTCATTCAACACAAAATTTGGAAAACATTTCCTGCCTAGACACACTGTCCCATACTCACCAAATAGGTTCACCAAACTTATGCAAGAGGGCGGTCTCTTTGTCCCTTAATTCGCCTCCCACTATTACTCAAATTCCTGGAAAAGATGTTTCTAAACGTTTACACAGAAAAGAACAGTCACCAAGTTAAAAATTATTCGTTAAAATATAGAGCATCCGAATTTTTAAACAAAAACACAGTAACCCCAGACGTAAAAAATGCAACTCAGAAGAGACCTCGCCATAAGTCTACTTCTGAGACAAAAGCAATGCCTTCAAAAGATTGTACTCAAACAATTCCAGCCATTGAACAACCCACCAACCAACCATGTAATAGTCTACAAGATAGTTCTAGCTCTTCTGAATCTTCCTATAACTCTTCTCCCGAATTTCCTTTATCAGCACTCTCTAAAGGATTATATACCCTAGAAGATGAATTGGGCAACAGCTCCCAAATGGAGCTTGATGTGATGACCCATTCTCTTTCTAATGCTTCCTGCACTTCCGAGAAAGGTGAATGGAAAACTGTTCAACGTCAACGTCGCAAACGCTCTAAGCGTTCTGGGTCTGTTGGAGGCATGAAGAGAGACCTAGAGGTCTTAATTCTCCAATCAAACTGCCCAATTTCCCAAAATCACCCGCATGATCAAGTACTGGAAAAATCTCCAACACCAGACCTTGCCAATCCATCGAATCCCATATTGAAAATCGAATTCTCAAAAAGACAATACCCTTCTGGTGACACCTTCCATCCCCATTTACATTAGAAACAACTCTATGTCCATCCCACATTTCTGAATCTGCTTGCCAAGCGGATACTGATACCGCTCTCATTAATAAACATGAGCATTATGGATGCTCTTTTTATTAACCAACCAAACCCACATAACAAGTTGAACTTGGTTGAATTCAACTTACCTCGCATTCCTGGTGAAGTTTCTTCACCAAATACACCTGAAAACTCCTTCCCAAAAGAGGTCATACAACATAAATCTCTGGTGTATGACTACTCTTTACCCCCAGGATTTGTTGCCCCTTCTCGCCGAGACCACGTCTCAACCTTCCCTCTCCATCTGAATCCACCTCCAACACTACCCCTAGTCACATAGAGACAATTGTCTCTAAAAGACCATCATCATAATATTCATAACTCAGCATGACCACTTTCCTTCAATGGAATTGTCGTGGCTATTACTCTAATTTAGAAGAACTTGTTCAACTAATAAACATATGTACACCAAAGTGTATATGTTTGCAGGAACTTCGACTATGTCATCGTGACTTCTTTCAACCATCCGAATATAAATCGCCGTTAACTTCTATAGAAAGAGGTGACAATGATAGGGGGAGGTGCAGTAATACTCATTCACAAATCTGTCCCCTATTCCCCAGTCCCTCTCCAAACCAAACTTCATGTAGTAGCAGCACGAATTCACTTGTCCACCGACCTTACTATATGTTCAATCTACTTGGCTCCAAGTAGTGAATTTACTAAGGTCGACTTAGCTGATCTTTTTAAACAGCTCCCTACTCCGGTTGTTATACTAAGAGACTTCAACCTCCACCACCACTTATGGGGCGACTCTGTCACTTCGTCTAAGTCCAAGATCTTAATAGATCTCCTCAACCCCCCTTTTCCCTGGGATGCTTTAACACAGGACTCCTACATACGAACGTTTAGA
>JABUQX010028472.1:0-7500 GCA_015478945.1 Trachelipus rathkii | reverse complement strand
AGTGTTTTTTATTAATAATATAGTACAAATATGTGCGTCTAATAACGATTGTGTAAATATGTTAAATTTTTAAGGGAGAGGCTCCAAGTATTACATAAATCAAAGGAATAGATTTAATTACACTAAAAATGATTTTAATTCTATAAGAAATTTTCATAAATGAGCCATAATGGAGAAAAGCAAAAGATCGGTAAAGAAAAGTAAGAAAAATATATAAGGGTACCTTGAAGAAAAGTGAGAAATGATCTCTCCTATTGTCTTCACTTCGAGGCACGATTAGGTGTGTCAACGAATTCCTAACGGCGGTATATATATATACTAATAATTAAAAATGATAAAAATAACAAAAAATGATAATAATAATATAATCAATAAAGACATGAGCCAATAATAATAATAATAAAAATCATAATAAAATATAATAAAATAATAATAATTAATAATAAAAAATAATAATAATAATAATAATAATAATAATAATAATAATAATAATAATAATAATAATAATAATAATAATAATAATAATAATAATAATAATAAAAATAATAATAATAATAATAATAATAATAATAATAATAATAATAATAATAATAATAATAATAATAATAATAATAATAATAAATAATTATAAATATTCAATAATAAAATCCCTAACTCTATAAATATTCTAACCTATTATTATAAATGTAATTAATATAATATATAAATTTAAATCCTTCGATAACACTTCAATAATCTCATTCGTAATTGGCACTCGTGCCAAAAAGGGATTTAGAACTCCTCTCATGGCATTCTCTCTCTCATGGCACTCGATCGAAGGGCCATTATTATTTGCTCTTCATCGGCAATTTTATTCACTCGTTTATACTTTAAGCGGGATATATATATATATATATATATATATATATATATATATATATATATATATATATATATATATATATATATATATAATATTATATTTTATATACACTAGAAAATATATATAATATATATATAGTATATATATAAAGTATATATTAATATATATATATATATATATAATATATAGATAAGTATATATATATATATATATATATGAGAAAGGGATAGGACAGTGGACGTAATATAAATATATTATAAACTATATATTAATAATATATATATATAATATATATAATATATATATATATATATATAAATATATATATATATATATATACTTATAATGATATATATATATATATATATATATATATTAGCTATTTATACGCAAGGAAAAGCCAAAAGATAGTTCCCGAGTATGATTTGAGAATCTGCTGACATACATGAAAGTATTTGTCAACTATTTTTTTTTCAATTCCATTGTGGATAAAGTTTAAAAATATTTTTAGCTTATAAGAGAATAACTTTATATTTTCATGATAATCTGATAAACCTCCCAAGTACAAGAAGCAGACGATTGCTCCCGATCAGAAAAAATCATTGTATTTCGACAATTCAGGTGAAGCAGTCGCTTTGAAAAGTTTATAAGTGGTAAAGTCTGTATAAAATCAAAACGAGTAAATTTTGACGACAAATAATGTCTTTATTTTAGTTATAGATTGTATTTGCTCCAAAGTTTATTGGATATATACACAGGAATTGCATTTGCCCCAAAGTTTGGGAACTGATGCAGGGCTGGATTAGGAACGAATCTGAAATCGTTTGAGGATAGGTGAACACAGGTTACGATCCAACTTCGTAAAAAATCATTGTCGTTTGAGTACAAAGTTCAGGACCTCAGGGATTCTGTGACTTGTTGAGTTGACTAGTGGACGTAACAACTATTTTTCAGGACTCACAGGATAAGGATAGAACTTGCCGACTGCTGCGGCAAAATTCGGGTTCTATTCACAAAAAAACAGCTGAGTCATTTCCGAATGAGTAAAAGGATATTTTGGCTACGAATTCAGGCCAGGATTAAACACCAGTTCCACGGAAGTATTAGTCCAATAAATATTTACAATTTAATAAAAACTATTTGTTTTTTTTTTTTGTTTTTTTTTTATAGTTGTCACCACCACTCACGGCACAGCCCTATTCAAGGGGGTGTTACACGTCTCAGAAGCTCACCAACCAATGCAAATTGACGCAGATGAGCACAGACGCAATTTTATAAAAACTATTTGTTGCGAGATATTGTCTTATATTGAGCTTAAAGGAAATATATTGCGTATTATTTGATCTGATATATTTTAGTACTTAGCAGTAGGTTATAAATAGATTTAGTTATAGGGATTTGGTATAGTTAGTAATAGGTAGTTAGGAATAATAAAACACATATTTATCATCTTTATTATATATATAATATATAATATATATTATATACTATATATTATATATATATTATATAGTATATATATATAGATATATATATAAATATACTATATATAATATATTAACCCATTTTGTGTCTTTTCAACCCCTTGGTCTCTTGTATCACCATTCCAGGAAACCCTTCAAAGAACGGACCCTACCTCCCGCAAAAAGGTTATATCAGTAACAGGTCAAATATTTGCAAGAACATTGAAAAATTTAGCAATATAAGTATAATATATATATATATATAAATATATATATATATATAATATTATTATATATATATATATATAGTATATGATATATATATATAGATAGTATATATATATATATTAATATATATAATAATAATATATAATATATATGAATAAATAAAAGACAAGCTTTATAGAATTAGTAACAATATAAAAAAAAAGTTTCACTTGAAATTAATTTAAAATGTTATATTAAGTACGTCAGTCATGATAAGTTCGCACCACCATTCGACATAAACAAAATTCATAATACTTCTTTTGCTCAGAAGCCATTGATCTCGGAAAATAGACCATATTGAGATGTTTATTACAACATACTTCTTTGATACCAAAATATATATATATAAATAATATATATTAATATATAATATATATATATATTATAATATATATATATATATATATAATTATTATAATAATATATAATATAATAAAAATTTAAAATATATATAAAATATATATATATATATATATATATATATATATATATATATATATATATATATATTATATATTAATAAATATATATATATATATTATATATAGTATATATATAATAATATTATATATATAATTATATATATTATAATATAGTATATATATATATATTTATTATATATATATATATAATATATATATATATATATATATATAATATATATATATATATAATTATATATATTAATTATATATATATATATAATAATTATAATATGATATATATACTATATATATATAATATATTAATATATATATTATATTATATAAATATATAATATATATATATATATATATATTAAGTAATGATATATTCATCTTTCTTTCTTTCTTCTTCACCTTCCTCTTTGCCCCAAGATTGGGGGTAAAGTGCTGTACAAGCATCGGAAAGAAAAGCAGTAGAGAACATGGGACAAAACGTCGAAAAGAAAGCCCAGCCTTACCCCCCCCCTCTGTACCATTAATTATGAGAGCTCGTAACAGACAGAAAATCCACCCTAGAGCATCCATGGACCGCGAGGACCCTCACATAATGGTAAGTCGTTCAAGTAAGGTCATCCCTTGCCCAGTGGGCCACAACCCAGCCCCCCATACAAAAACCCCTCCATTCTCTCCTATTAATCACCTTTATTCTCGCCTCTGCCAAACTCACATTTCTCTCGTCCAGACATTCGTTCACCCACTCAATCCACTTTCTCTTCGGTCTCCCAGCCGGTCGTTCCCAAACACACTCACACGTATAACATCCGCTTAACCAACATACTATCATTCATCCTTTCCACATGACCAAGCCATCTTCAACGTACTTTTCATTTATTCTCTCATTACCCCTTTCTTCACACCAAACTCCTCTCTAATACGTTCATTCCTCTCTATCAATTCTTTCCACACCAGCACACCCTAAGATTTGTCCATTCTGAACACATGAACTTAGATCCTTACTTCCTTATTCCAGACCATAGGTCTCACTACCATCCAATAACACAGGTAACAACATACCCTCATGTAAGAACCCTAGCACACTCAAGATTTAGTCCCTTTGCATTCACCAACTATTTAATTGCACCAGCCACCTTCCTGCCGATTCAACAACTTTCCTACTACACTCTTGCATCGTCCTTTCCCTTCTCATCCAACATATACCCTAAATATTAAACTCAGACACTTGTTCCTAAGTGGCGTCACCATCTAATCATAACTTCACACGGGAGTGTCCTCCACTCAACAACCATAACCTTACTCTTATCCACGTTTTTACTTTCAACCCCCTCCTTTCACACACCCTGCCAAATCTCTCTATCAATCCTCTCAAACCCTCTTCAGATTCGCCACCAACAAATCATCCGCATATAATAGTAGGGCACCCTCCACTCAACTCCATTTCTCCACCATCTAACACCATTCCTGCCATCCCCACCTCACAATTCTTTCATAACCCCATCCATTAACAAATTGAATAACCAAGGAGACAAAACACAACCCTGTCTTACTCGCTATTAATCCTAAACCAATCACCATTGACACCATTTTATTCTTACACACGCTTTCACTATCGTCATACCATACTTTGATCCATTTCAGAAGCCTACACCAACCCATATATCACTAACACCTGCCATGAACCTTCCCTATTAATCTATTCATACGCCTGTTGCAAACATAAAACCTAATTACAATTTATCTCTTTCTCCTCATTGTCTCTCAATCATTTGATTTCAATTAAAGGATTTGATCCACACCATCCTCTACCACTCCTAAACGCACCATGTTCTCACCATCAGTCCCTCAGCACTCGACGCACTCTTATCGACCAAGATACCAGCATTATTTACCTTCCCTTACAACACGTGCAAAAACTTATTCCCCCTATAATTTCTACAGTTCCCTTTTCTCCCGCTACCCTTATACAAGGTACTATTACCGCTCTCCTCCAATCCCTTGGAACTATACCCTCCAATAAACGCTTTATTACACAACTTCCAATCCAATCAATCACCATCTCGCCTCCGCTCCTTGATCATTCACTAGTAATTTCATCTATACCTGCAAATTTAACCATTCTTCAACTTCTCACCCTACCCATTACCTCCTCCTTACTAAATAACCTCATCCCCAAAAATACCTATTCCTTCTTGCACCATCAAAACGACACACATTCACTAACACCTCATCATTACTGTTATGATTGATGCAGATTTTCGAAGTTTCTTTTCCACACTCCCCTAACATCCATTTCATTAGTTACAAAAAGCCACCATCCCATTCATTATTCTAAGCAATTCCCCTTATTCTCCATTCTTAACCCTTTCGCGCTTCCTTCCAGAAGAGCTTCCTATTCCTGTATGGCCTCCATTCATCCTCCTTCCAAACTGTTTCAATTTTACCCTTGTTTTCTCCTACCGTATACACCTTAGTATTTGCTTTCCTCCTTATATAATTCAAGCATCTTTCTTTTGAATCTTCATCATTGCTTTAGTACATTCAACACGCTTCTTTTTTACCTTTAACCGCTTTCATCACCTCTTCAATTCCACCATTCGCTGTTAACATTCTTACTTCATACTTTAGCACATCCACAGCATATATATATATACTATATATATATATATAATATATATAAATATATATATATAAATATTATATATATAGTAATTATATATAATATATATATATATATATATATATATATATATAAATATATATATATAATTTAGATATTATATATATATAAATATATATATAAATATATATTAATAATATAATATATATTATATATATATATATATTATATATATATAATATTATATATATATATATATATATAGTAATATATATGGCCAACTAAAACATTAGCGGCGCCAGATATCTCGAAAACTAAGATAGTTACAAGAAGAAAACTGATAACATATATGAATCAGCGTATGAAATTTGTATGGAAAAATGCAAAAAAAAAAAATTTTACTTTTTTTTATTTTTTGTTCAATCTCCAAAACTACATAATAGAAGGAAAACTTAATAACATATATGGAATAGCTATATAAAATTCTTAGGGGGGCTCGAGGCCACGTTGGGACAGAAGGGAACGTTTCCTACCCGGTAGGGAGCGGCGGAGAACCCCGCGAACCCAAATACCACAAAGAGCGAGGTGTTCGGAGACCCAAACCCGGAAGCGGGAAATGTCCTACCCCGTCCGTCCCCAAGTAGGCGAGAGACCCGACTCATTGCATCTTTCGGTTTACGTGGGTATTCTTTTAAGTTTAAAAAAAAAAAAAATCTTTTTTAAGTACAATACTTTCATACGCTGAGTTCTTAAAATATTTATTATTTCTTTACCTATCGTAGTTTGAGCATAAAAGAAAAAAAAAAAAAAATTTTTTTTTTTTGCATTTTTCCACACAAATTTCATACGCTGAGTCCATATATGTTATCAGTTTTCTTGTACCAATCTTAGTTTTCGAGATATCATGCGGTAAGCTTCTTTCTAGTTTCACCTATATAATAATATAATATATATATAGTAATATATATATTATAATATATATAAATATATATATATATATATTTAATATATATATATATATATGATATATATAATATATATATATATATATATATATATTTTATGAAATTATACCTTTGGCAATATTAAAAACTTAATAATTTGATTTCCACTAAACATTTGTTAAAAAACTGAAATTTTAAAAAACTATTTACTAAATACACAATTTAGCTTTCGCCCAATACAACAAAGGGCTTCTTTCAGAATTTTGACGTTATAAGGACTAAATATAAATTTTTTTAAAAAAAGACAAATAATGTAGGAAATCTCTAAGTTGGTTGTTCAATTATGATTCCTTCTTCTTGATATTCCTAAGACATCGTGATGAAAGCAGAAAAGAATTTTGAATTTTGTCCAATTTGAACGCCTCCTATCTGTTGAAATATTAATTATAAATAAAAAATTCCATAATTTTCCTTTTTTTAACATGATTGCAAAAACTTAAGCCTCATTTATATTGATTTTATGATTGTTAACTGAACCATGAAATGTTAAAGTATTTTAGTATCAACTATTAATCTTAGTATGTTATTTAATCTCCTGTAAAATCAAAGTTTCGCCAATATAGACGCGTAGAGCATTTGATGGCATGAATTTTATAAATCATGGGACGAAGATTAGTTATCTGGGGTCTGAAAATCTTTTTAGAAGAAATAGTGTTGTTTGTGAAGCAAATTATTGTTGGGAAAGTGTTTTTTAATATTAAATTTAAATGAAATGGGATAGAAGATAAGTAAGTTTATTTAGTGGAGGAGGGAACTATTAATAAAATTTTTTGCTCGCTGTGATAGCTAAATTCAATAACATTAGGAGGTAAGTTTAATTGGAAAACGTGGAATTCTCTCTCTT
>JABUQX010028471.1:15000-31175 GCA_015478945.1 Trachelipus rathkii | reverse complement strand
CGAGATATAAGTATATATATATAGTAAATATATAGGTATATACATTATATATATATTATATATATAAGTAATATATATATATATATATTATATATATTATATATATATATATATTATATATAATATATTATATATATATATATATATAATATATATATAGTATAATAGTAGAGAGAGGAGAGAGAGAGAGAGAGCGAGAGAGGAGAGAGAGGAGAGAGAGAGAGAGAGAAGAGAGAGGAGAGAGAGAGTAGAGAGAGAGAGTTGTCCAAAAAATGTTTTATTAATTTAGTTTCTACTTTTTTTTTTTTTTTAATCAAAAACTTTTGTGTTTTTATTTATTCTATTATTTCTCACCATTTCAAATTTCATTTTTAATTTTCATTGTTAAAGCAAATTTAGAATAGCTGATCCATGAATCTGTCTTTTAAATTATCGTATTTTGGTATGATCAAAACAAAAAAAAATAAAAAATAAATAAAACAATAAATGAAGTTTCAGGAATAAATGATTTTCTTTGTTTTAGATGTTGCGAAATGAAGGATATTTATTTATTACCACTGTAAAGATTTTTAAAATTATTGGCAACTCGAAATGGTTAAACGATCTCTTTCTTACGTCTTGCTTCATCAAGTTCGAACATAAATATTTTTTTTTGGGGGGTGCGGGGACATCTTTGCAAAAAAACACGTTTTAAAAACATTTTCAACCCACCCTCTCCTCTCTCTCTCTCTCTCTCTCTCGTCACTTATATATATATATATATATATTATATATATTATATATATAATATATATATAATTAATCATTATATATATTATATATATGATATATCATATTATATATATATATATATATATATATATATCAATTATTTATATATCGCGTGAGAAGTAAATCGGATTTCAGTGTGAATGCAAAGTTGAAAGAAATAGAAAATTAGGAAGTAAATTATGTTTTTCATAATAAATCAGTATTAATTGCTTTCTCTCTTTCTTGCTACCATTGTCTGTCATTAGAAGAAAACTTACAACACACTACCATACACGCATATATATGAGATATAGTATATTTATATATATAATATATATATATACTATTATATATATTATACTATATAGTATATACTATAATACAATATTATAATTAATTATATTATATATATATATATATATATATATATATAATATATATATATATATCATATATATATTATATATATATATATTATTCTATATATATATATAATATCATATATATAATAGTATATTTAATATATATAGTAAAATACTATATATGTATATATTATATTATATCATATATCTCGTATATATCGTATATATATATTTATATATAATATATTTATATATAATATATAATATATATGATATATATAATATAATTATATATATATAATATTGAGTGATTGGCGAATCCGGCACTGTTTGATTCGGATATTCCGAAATCGAATCCGAATGCCGTGTGTGTGGAAATGTTCGATCCGAATCCGTATCCGAATCCATGTAAAACGAATCCAAATCCGAATCCGTGTGTGTGAAAATTCTCGAAATCCGAATCCGAATCCAGGTAAAAAGCTTGAATCCGAATCGGATTCGGATTCGGAGCTCAATTTCGAATCCGGATTCGAATCCTTCCAATGATTTTTTACAATATTAAATACAACCAACCAAAATATGACATTTTTTCAAACATTTATGGGATTATATGAAAAAAATTGTTTTTTCATTCTAATTTTTTTACTTGCCTGATATTAAATATTAGTTGTACCCCTACAGGCCTATAATATAGTATATAATATATATCTATAATATAATAATATATTATATATTATATATATAATATATATTATATATATCTTAATATATAATATATATATATATATATTATATATTATTATATATACTATATATAATATATATATATATACATGGCGTCGTAAGGGGGGCGCAGGTGGGGCAGCTGCCCCCCCTAGAAGTGTTTATTTCTTGCGATGCAGAGAGTTTTGGAGTACAGCCGTACATTCATATGTTTCATTTCCTACTACTTAAATGGAAACAGCTATAATATATCTAAAAGGAAGGTCAGTTCGTGTAATTTTTTTTCTATACCTTTTACGTTTTAGTTAAGATTGGTAGTATCGTTACTGCGCTATACGCTAGATCCAAGACTTCTATAATTAGGCCTCGCTACTTTTGCATAATTTATATAGTATGATATTATATATATATATATATAATATATTTTAAATTATAATATATATATTATATATATTATATATATATATATAATATATATATATATATATATAACTATATAATATATATATCCAGCCTCTTAGAAAAGGACCAATCCATATCTCAAAAACTAAGCAATATGCTACAGGGAAAAGAATACTTTGTGATCCTGTTAAAAGTTTAGTGGGAAAATGTAAAAAAAAAAAGAATCTAAAAACTACATACCTACAGGGAAAAGGCATTACATTTTTGGCAATCCTGTAAAAACTTTAGTTAGGAAAAAAAATAAAAATAAACTTGGCTATTTTTTTTTAAGGGGCTCGAGCCGGCGGGGACAGAGTATATATTACTATATACTATATACTATATATATATATATATTATACTATATATATATATATATTATATATATTCTATATATATATATAACAATATTTATAACATATATTATTTACTGTCCTCCCCCAGGAAGGTCTTACGACCTGTCGTGGGCACCCATCGAGAAAGGTCCTGGGTTTAAGATCTATCGCGTATGCCGAGTATTAATTCCATTAGTAACAAACCACGTCTCTATTATACTCAATTACGTCTGAGTGAGCCGAAGCTAAGCGTAAAGAGAGAATAGCTCACATTCTCCCTCACCCGCCAGATAAAACTTGGTCTCTCGCTTGCTAAGCGAGTGCTCTATCCCACTGAGCTAGGAGCGCTTCTCATGATATATATAATAGACTTGAATATACTATAATTATAAATTGTTTATATATTATACAAAAAGTTAATAATATATATTATATATATATATAAATATATATAACGTATATATATATATATATATATATATATCTATATATTCATATATTAAAATATATATAATATTTATATTATATATATATATATATATATATATATATAGTATATATATATATGATAGTTGTATACATGTTATAATGATCTTATTTTATTTAAATTATATGTTTAAAAGAATAACAAACAATTATCATAAATTTAGCATATTTATTTTTAAAGTTATTACACGGCAATGTTAGGGGCTCGAGCCGACGGGGAACACAGGGGGGACGTTTCCATACCCGTAGGTGCGGGGCTGAGGTAACCCTGCGACCCGCAAACTACCAAAGAGCGGGGACTCCGGAGACCCTCCCGGAGGGGGGAAATCCTACCCGTAGTTCCCCGGAAGGCGAGAGACCCCGACTCCTGATCGGTGCGGTATAACCTTGGGTATTCTTTAGTTTAAAAAAATAACATACTAGAATGTCTATTTATTTTAAACGGTACCGTAAAAGTGTTGTAAAATAGTCTTGTCTCCTCAATATTACTATAATTTATTAACAATAATCTTTTTTTTCTTTTTACATTTCCTAACTAAAATTTTAATCCAGGATTCCAAAATGTATTCCTTTTCCCTGTAGCATTGTTTAGTTTTTATAGATATGATTTTTTTTTCCTACTAAAATTTTACCAGCATTCCACACTAAGTATTCTTTCCTGGGTAGCTGTTGTAGGTTTTTTAGTATATGGATTGTGCTCTTCTAGAGGACTGGACCATATATATATATATATATATATATATTATATATATATATATAGTATATGATATATACTATATATATATATATACTATATATATAATAATATATATTATAATATATATATATATATATATATATATATAAGTATATATATATGTGAAATATGATAATATATACAAAACAAGTGCATCAGAGTGTTTTTAAGGAGCACTTTGTACGAATGAAGCAAGCATAGAAACCATTTCCATTGAAGGAGATACCGCTCAACATAGGGAAAAAGGGCTTTTTCAGTGAAATCAGCGGCAGTAAGTCGTGATTTCATCATTGGCTATGAATTGATCGCGAAAGTAATTCTGCGATCGTTAGAGCCAGTTTGTAAATGCTCTCTGTCTCAATCTCAAAACTGAATATCGCTCAAAAACTCAGCAGCACATTCAACACAGTTGTGGAAATGGTTTTAGGAGCATCGAAAGATAAGAAAAAATCACCGGACTGAAGTGTTAATAAGAAGCTTAATCAAGATCGGGCGAGCAACTGGGACTGATATGAAATAACCACGGATGTGGTAGGGCGCAGCAGGCACGGCAGCAACATCCAGGATCAACAAAATTCCACGGAGTTCTGGAGAAGATCCTTAATACATTCCGGTATGCTGGATTCTATATAACCTATTCTTTGAATACGGTTCTCTGAAATACACCGCTTATGGCATCCAAAATCTAACATCCTTGTCCACATGCCTACTCATGACGAAAATCGATGAGTTAAGAGGAAAAAGACAGCTCATTTTATATGTTTTTCACTTAGAAGGCATAGAAGAAGAGCTAAGAACTTTGGTACATAAATTTGGAAGGACAGGAACCTGAGTAGTGAAGAACCTAACAAGATCTGCTTGTCTCCCAAGTTTTAAAGGAGACAGAACTTTCTTTCTGTCATCGCCAAAAAGTCTTTGATGATACTACTCGCCCACCCATGCACCACCAGTACAGTAGATTCTCTTTAGGTACTCCTGCGAAGGATCAGAGACTTTGGCTTCTAAGTCTAGGAGTATGCAGGTTAAACGTGGCTGGCATCCAAGTGAGTGTGCCCACAGAAAATTTGTTGTGACAATTTATGATGTATTTTATTCAAAGACAGTAGTTGATAAAGTTTGCCTTAAACTCACAGTAAATACTTTTAATATATTTTGCAACTGCTCTTTATTGTGAATTTCCATCATTGCATATTGTATTTGATATTCTGTTGTTTTAATAAAATATTTTTATTTTTAAAATTATTAAACTTTGAGTTTGAACAAAATGTTTCGATTATGTCTTCTTTATATTATTAATATATATATATATATAATTATATATATATATTATAATTATATTATATAATGATATATGATATATATATAATTATATATATATATATATTATATATATCTAAGTGTGAGAGCTCTAATAAAATTTTAAGACTGCTCCCATAGGCTTGGAAGCAGCGACGCCTATATATTAGTATATATATATATATATATATCATATATATTATAAATTATCATATAATATATATATATATATATATATTATAATATATTATATATATATATATATAATTAATATATATATATATAAATATATATATAATATATATATATATATATCATATATATTATATATAAAGTATATATATAATATATATATAAGTAACTATATTATATATATATATATATATATATATATATATATAAATATAATATAAACAACAGATATATATATGGCTATTTATAAGAGGTTGACTCCAGGAAGCAAGAAATCAATAATTAATCGTATTCGTTAGTTTAATAATTTTAAGGGTAAAACGTAGATTATAAAGGGTAAACCTAACTTAACGCTAACTAACTCTAACCTAACTTAAACCTAACCTAACCTAACCGTATAACAAACTTAGCCAAATTTTTCCCCTATTACGGAGTCAACCACTTATAAATATCATGTATATACTATATTAATATATATATATATATATACTATAATATATATATATATATATATATATATATATATATATATATATATATACTTTTACCTTTCAATGATACTTATAGACTAAATTATATACTTCGTAGATATTATATATATATATAGATATAGTATTATATATATTTAAATAATTCCTATAACTTTAACTGCTATAAAATTAAATTTTAATTCTTAAGCTGCCTTTTTGTAAAATTTTAAAAAGTTAATTAAATAATAGTTCTTTTCTAACTAATTTCAGTCTAGTCATAGTTACTACTGCATTGGGAAATTTAAAATTATATTTTAAAGTGACGGTCTCCCAAGGACCGCTGTTTTGACATTTTTAGGATCAACTCCCAGAATTTTTTCGAATAATGACTTCAAACTTGAAATGCGCATAGATGGGTCCATTTATCTACAAAAGTCACGAAGTACCATTTCGATTTTTTGAATTTTGTGCTCAGCGTTGTCCAATTTGAAAACCCACTTTTTGGGGATTTTAAAATGAAAAAATTGCGATATTTAATACTGCTATTCGCGGTTTAGTCGATTAAAATCCAAGAAACAAGTGATTGTTGAATCAACTCCAGCTTTACTTAGTATAATTTCTTTGGGGGGTATAGGTTTTGGAATCGTTCTCCAACAAAGTTTTAATAACAAAAGATTGGAAATTTTCTAAAAAATTTCTTTTGAGTATACGAAAAAATTATCTAAGTAACAAAGATGCATCTCGTCCGACTATACAAGCTCTGAAAATTTGATGTTGTTCGGACAAGTAGAAGAAAAAAAGCATCTCAATATTTCACTTCTTTTAGCAAACGTTTGAATTTTCGTAAAAATCAGTTATTGATATTGTAGATTTTCTACTCATCCCGATCACATCAAGTTTTTAGGCTTGTAATATGGCGAGATACCTCTTTTTTACTTAGATAATTTTTTTTGTATACTCAAAAAATTTTTTTAAAATTTTGTTCCAAGTTTTTTTTTTTTTTGTAAATATGTTCAAGATACAAATCCAATGTTACTTAATATACTAAGAAATTATTTAATTAAAAATTGATCAACTATCCGTCTGGATTTACCCTGAAAATTTTCATCAACCTTCGCCCAAACAAAAAAAAATTATCGCACATTTTCATTTTATAAAAGTCCAAAAAAGTGGTTAGAAATTGGACAATATCGCTGAACACAAAAATTCAAAAAAATCGAAAAAGTCTTCGGACTTTTGGCATTTAAGGGTCCATCTATGATACCTTAAGTTTGAGTGTCATTTCGAAACAAAATTCTGGGAGTTATACGAAAAATGTCCTAAATGAACATGGGTTTTGAAAATAACTGATATATTTCTGAAAGAATTACCTACATTCGACAGAAAAACACCAAAAAACAACGTTTGAGAGGGGCAAAACACTACTAGTTTGGTGGTTTCTAGGTTCCAATAAATCGGCAGATATTTCCAATTATGATCCATATTTTTAAGGGGGGGAAAATTGGGTTGTAGTACGAGCCCATTTGGACGCCTGTCCTTATTACCAATATCTCTAGTAAATTATTAGTTTTTCCAATGCTTTCAGAGTAACTCTATTTCTCCTTATACGTTAGGGATAGCCAAAAAAATAATGAAATAGTGCATCGTTGTGATTGCTCGTACAGCAATCCTGTGGTTGTGCTCTAAATAGTGGATGCAATTTTATTCCAAAGTTTTTCGTTTTTTTTTTTATTATTTTTGACCTGATTTTTTCTTTGACCATTCTGTGACAAACAAGAAATTGAGTCGGATTTCGAATCCGGATTCCGGAATCAGCTCGCGAATCCGAATCCGTATGTGTAAAAATGCTCGAATCCGAATCCGAATCCGAGTCCAGCACCTTGGATTCGAATCCAATCCGAATCCGTGTGTGTGGAAGGCTCGAATCCTGCAATCCGAATGCCGAATCCAGCACTTCGAATACCGAATCCGAATCCGGATTTCGAGAGCTCGAATGCCGATTCGAATCTCGACTCCGGATTCGGATTCGCCATCATACATATACTATAGATATTATATATATATATATATATTTATATATATATATATATAGTATGTAGTATGTATGTATGTAATGTGATGTATGTATGTATGTAGTATGTTATGTATGTATTTATGTATGTATGTATGTTTGTATGTATGTATGTATGTAATGTATGTAGTAGTATGTAATGTATGTATGATGCTCATGTATGTACTGTATGTATGTATGTATGTATGTATGATAGTATGTTATGTACTGTATGGTATGTATGTAATGTATTATGTAATGTATGTTATTGTATGTATGTATTGTATGTATGTATTGTATGTAAAAATATTTGTATGTAATATATATATATATATATCATATATATATAATATATATATATATATTATATATATTATATACTATATATAATTATATATATATATATATACTATATATATAATATTATATATCTATATATTATATCTATAATATTATATATAATATAGTATATATATATATATAATATAATAATATGTACACGGTATATATATAATTATATATATAATATATATAGTATATATAAATATATATATATATATATAATATATATATAATATATATATATATATATTATATATATATCCGAATATATATATTTAATATATATATATTTATATATATATATATAATAATATATATTATATATATATTATATATATATAATATATCATATATATATATATTATATATATATATAAACGGATATATAATATATATATTATATATTATTACTTTTCATTTAATTTAATTAAATGCAAATATATTAACAAATTAATAATTTATATTTAAAAGTTTATTAAGTTAATCCAATGTATTATCAGTTATAAAATTCTAAAATTAGGAAAATTTCAAAAATAATTTTGTTTTCCAGTCCTGTTTAAAATCCATTGAGCTGAACAGTTTCATAGCTTTTTACCATTGAGAGAGAGAGAGAGAGAGAGAGAGAGAGAGAGAGAGAGAGAGAGAGAGAGAGAGAGAGAGAGAGAGAGAGAGAGAGAGAGAGAGAGAGAGAGAGAGAGAGAGAGAGATATAGAGAAAGAGAGAAGAGAGAGAGAGGAGAGAGAGAGAGAGAGAGAGAGAGAGAGAGAGAGAGAGAGAGAGAGAGAGAGAGAGCTGTTTAGTAAGAAAGTTTACGTCGTCAACTGTTACCAAGAACCAAAAGTTGGAGATTACAGACTAATATCGCAACTTCAGAACTAATAAATCCCTCTTTGCTGACAAGTTTGAAATTACCAACACGTTTTGTTATCAAAATTGTGATGTTTTCCAAAAATGGCAACAACATACAATAAGGTTGCAACAAAGGATCATTTCGATTTGAAGCAAACTGTTAAATTTTGTTTAAATTAATTTTTTTTCTTCAATTTGGTAGGAGATGACGTAAATATCTATTTGTAATACTAAACGAATGACAAAATCAATTTAAATATTTATATAAGTAATAAACTTTCTAATTTGGGTGTTATAGCACGTGTGAGACGGACTATATAAGCTATGAAAATGCAAACTGTTCACTGCGTCTCAACTGTCAGAACAAGTCATTCAGTTGCTTAATTGTAGAATTCCGTGACGTTGGAGATATTTAAAACAAAACAATATCTTAACATAAACTACGATGTAACTACTATAAATGCAATGGCAGGTGTGGTCACCTTATTTCCTCCCTTTTTATGAAAAAATGTGGTTTCCTTTATTTCAAACGCAAGATATTATTCTATATGATTTCTTTGTTTTTTTTTTTTTTATCATATTTACATTGACTTAGACCACTCATTTAGTATTGCATAATTACATTTATTTTCTATACAAAAAAAATGAAATTTTTTATCTTAAAAAAATGTTATCGCTTACTTGAAACCGAATAAGACCACCAAAAATAATATATTTTAAACAAAATTCGTTGGAAAAAATCCAAACAGTTGTTCCTCTACGAATGTCAATATAAATGCCTCCAGTTTTGGTAAAGTTTGAAAAAAAAAAAAAAATCGGAATTTTTTAGAGCTAATCAAATAAATTCTTCCAACACAAGAAGTTCAGATGGGCATCATGGCTCCAGCTAACTAGGAGCTGAGATGAATATTAATTTTCCAATATCTCTAAGAATATTATCAAGTTACTTGAATGGACTTTTTTTCCCATCGAATAAATTTGTGGGTATTTTTTCCCAGAAATGCGATATTCATTTCTGCTAGAAATTTTAGAATAGTAAATTATATAATATATATTATATATATATATATATAATATATATATATATTGTAATGCGATCTAGTATAAATATGTAAAATATCTATCCTATATATATAGTTCATACTTCATAGTTTATATTAATAAGTGATATATATAGTATCAATACTATAAATTATACTAGTAGTAAATATTTTTATATATATGTATATTTTACTATATATAATATTAATATTATAATATATATAAGTATAAGTATAATAAGTACTATTATATCAGTATAATTATATCAGGTTTCATGATTTAGATATCTATAACATATAATTATATAGTTATATAAGTATGTATATAACATAGCAAGTATAGGTAGGCAGGAGATATATATATTTAAATACTATATATATATATATACTAATTGTGATTATATATTAATAATTAATATATTATTTATATTATGTTATATCTACTATATATATTATATATGTAGTATAATATGATTAAACGATTTGGGTATTAGCGAGGATACTTAGAGGTATATCAATGTCAGGATTTATGAGGTATTTCAATTAGACTAAAATAATTAAACATTAGAAAATAATATATGATGTAAACCGACTTAAAATTTATATATAAGGTACTTTAGATGTAATAAGGTGAATATATATTATAGTTGCATACATAATATCTTACTGGTATAGACTTAATTATGTAATGAAATATATATATTAAGTTATCGTTGTATGGATAGTATTGGAATAAGTTAATTCTTATATACTACCGTATCGATGCTTCCGTTAGTAATAGTCACTGAGGCATAAGTGTATCACTCAGATTACCCTCATTCATTTGATACAGGAGATATGCTGTTTGAGAAATATTAGTTGATGACTATTGTTATTGGGCTTAATTAAAAATATCCACTCGATTTTTTATCATTTATTTATTATTATTTTCTTGGGAACTTATTATATTCAAATATAATGGAGCATTCTAATATTCGACATTTCCTCAAAACAAGGAATCTAAAATTAGTCTTCGATTTTCAACGAAATTTTGTTACTATATTATATTATAATTTTGGTGGTTTCGGTCAATACGTCAGCGCAAAACTTATATTTCTATAAAGGATTATGTTCATTTTACAGAGATTTTGATGCTTTTAGAAATAATTAGTTGGCATTTGAAATAGACTTAATATACTAAAATGAGTGTCTAGAGTAACATAATGTAAATATTCTATGTGCACAATCAATCTAAAAAAAAAAGAAAAATAATTCACTATTATTAATTAGTCTAAAATCTACTTAAATTTGATTCCTCACCTGTTACAGCAATAGTCTATTTATATTCTAAGTGCTATTGTGCTTTTTATCAACTAATAAAATTAATTAGTTTATCGTACAAAAAACACAAAGGTTAAATATACACTCAACGAAAAAAAATAAAATAAAAATATTTAACCAAAAAGCAAAAAAAAAGTTTTTAAAAATCAAACCAATTTAAAAACTATTCTTTCCCAAATTTAAAACAATTTAAAAATTATTGATATAATATAATTATTGATAATTAAAGATATAATGCGTCTATAAGAAAATAAGAAACGTTACATAAATAAAACATAGATTTCACGAATTGTAATTAAAATTTCAAAGTCAAAATTGTAATGAAATTCAAAAAATTTCAATAAAATCCAGAAAATTAAATGCAAGCTATTGCTTTTATAAAGGAATATTTTTAGCATATCTGAAGCCTTTAACATAGTTTTATTTTCTAATACACAATTAGGGCCAGGTCACTCAGTACTTAAACAATTTCCAGCCATTAAATTTACACTTTTTAACTTTTTTATTTTTACAATATATTGTTACACATTATACTTAATACTGAAATAATAATAATAATAATAATAATAATAATAATAATAATAATAATAATAATTATAATAATAATACTAATAATAATACTAATAATAATACTAATAATAATAATAATAAATAATAATAGTAATAATAATATTAATAATAATTCCTTCCTTTCTTCTATTCATTACAAAAAAAGAGAGGGAAAAGGAAATGATAGATAAAGAAAGTATTTTACTTGATTTTTAAATAAGTTTTTAATGTTTTTGTTTAAAGACTTGCATAGAGATATTACAGAACTGTTCTAAATTAATACAGAAATAAGCTTTGTACTAAAAATAATAAAGTAGGAAATGATGTTAAAATATGTTTTAAAGAAAGATATAACATTAGAGCGTGAGCAGTTTCATATCTGACATAAATACCAAACAATTAGAAACAAATGGTTGTATTCCAGGTGCATACCATGCGCCAATTTTTTCACAGACAAGTTCAGATGCACCATATATATATATGTATATATATATATATATATATATATATATATATATATATATATATATATATATATATATATATATATACTTTACATATATATATACATATATATATATATATATATATATATATATATATATATATATATATATTATATATATATATATTATATATATATATATATATATATATATATATAACTAATATATATATATATATATATATATATATATATATATATATATACCTTACTAATAATATATATATATATATGTATATATATATATATATTTATATATATATATATATATATATATATATATATATATATATATATATATATATATATATATATATATATATAAAATCACGAATAAATGATATATAAATAAATAATATCTAAAGCAATACCATTTAAAAAAATACAGTACTAATTTCTAATAATGCCTATAAATATGAAAAAAATAAAATCAAGTAATTTAAGATTGAGAAAATTTTCCTCTACTAATATTCACAATAAACACAAAATTTTAACTGATGATCAGTGAATTTTTTATTAAGGTAATTTAAAATCATGTTTCAAATATATGTATTGGCTGGAGAAAATATAATTAAATATGAAGTTGACATACAAAAAAAAAATGCATAAACATTACGATGTTTGTTACATACTTCTTTTTATCTTGCCGAATTTAACAAATTTCTGGAATAAAATGAATCTTTGGACTTTTTGTAAAATACAATTCTGTTAAAATATGGCTGGCCATGTAGTTAAATACTCTAAAATCTCCCAGTGGCCCGTAACTTAATGCGCCCTTAAAAGCATCAACACCATATAGCGCATACGCGTACACACATACACAAAAACACTCACACATTATATATATATATATATATATATATATATATATATATTATATATATATATATATATATATATATATATATATATATATATATATATATATATATATATATATATATATTGTGTATTTATTTTTAGATAGAATATCAGTAACCACTATGCAGGGGGTAACACGGGGGGCCCACAGGAAATCGAACTTTAAGATCGGCTATCCCAAACCAGTGTTAAGTTATCAATATATATGATAATAAATATGATATATAAATATGATAATACGTAATTCTTTTTCTTGTTTAATAATAATATAATAATAATAATAATAATAATAATAATAATAATAATAATAATAATAATAATAATAATAATAATAATAATAAAAATAATAATAACTAATAATAATAATATTAATAATAATAACAATAATAAATAATAATAATAATAAATACTACTCACTGACCTTATTTGTTTTGACTTTGGCAACTTTTTAAAAGAAAAAAGTTAAAAAACCTTTTGTATAAAATGTGAAAAACTTAAATGAGCATTTTCCCCAATAAGAATATAAATCTGAATGACTTAAAAAATGTTATTAACAAGGGAAAACCGAATTGGCACTAAGTAAATGTTATAGTTTTATTTATTTATTTTTTCTTTTTCTTTTTATTGACATAATACTTCTGCATCTTTTATTAATGCCAATATAAATTTTTATCAATCACTGAAAACTTTTAAGATAATCTTTGAAGACAATATAATGCCTCTTTTTTTTATATCTTTTACAAAGATGAAAAAGAAGACTAGAGCATTAGAAGTGAGAAAAAAAACTAGAAACTTGAAACCTGTCTTCAAATGCTTGTTCTTATTTGAGATCCTTAAAAATTTCGTTCTCATTATTTCGTTATATTTTTGATTCTATGTCGAATTTCATATATTTATTCCTGAAAATTCTAAACTCCCCAATTCTTCTTCAGCCGAAAGAAAATGAATACTTTCTTCATGATGATTTACTATATGTGGAGCTTCATCGAAAGCTTCCAGTTCTTCAGAAAAGTCTACATCTTCTGCTAGGAGAAGATACTGTTCAGACCGATTGGGCCATAGCATATAAGCCATGAATGAATGGGCTAACAAATCAGCGCAGTAAGTAAAGCCTAAAATAATTTTATACCTCCATAATGTAGCTATTTGAAGAGCGATCAGAGCTACAACAGGCATATATACAAACCAAACTAAAGTAGCTGCTCCAAATTGTAAGAAAAATTGTAGTTTTGCTTCATTATGTTCGAATTTCATTGTGTTTCTGAGTTCATAAAGAAACCAAAACATTATCACAACCCGTAAACTCAAAGTAAGCCAGCCAGGCCACGTCTGAAACTCGTCTATGTCTTCAATAACATCGACCTCCATCTGCAGAAAAGAGGACCAATTAGAATATCATACTTTACTAGATATTAGTGATGGGAAGATGCCAAAATAATTATCGATTCAGATGCCGATTCCCCCTCCCCCCCAAAAAAAAATTCCTTATTCTTCCGATTCTAAAAAAAATTACTGATTCTTCCGATTTTCCATGCCGATTCGAATTCATAATACGATGCCAAAATAATATCCGATTCTGACAAAAATTTCCTTTCCAATTCCAGAAAAATTGTCGAGATCTCTGACTCATCGTCCCATCACTAGTAAATATAATATATTATCAAATACGACATGGCAAGTCATGTTTTTATAAAATTAAAACTACAAACCTTATTCCAAAAATATAATATAAGTAAAAGAATGGTATATGCAAGCCATAATAATATTAGCAAATAGGGTCTTGACAAGTTCATACGTGTAATCGCCCATCCTTTGGCTAAAAGAAGCAGCAGAATCATGAAGCAGCTCTGAAAGAATATTAATATTAATAGCTTTCCTTTATGTAATAAACTTAGGTATAAAAGTAAAAATGTATATTAATTATTGTTATACAAAGTATTGTTACCTGCGCAACAATATTAAACAAATCTCCCATAATATTAAGAGCATTGACGCCTACTCCATTGTACGAAAATATAAGAAGATGCAATGAATCTAATATTAAACCAGCTAACTGAGCAAGGAGCGTCGCTGTAAAAAGGCGTGTGATTGGGTGGACCTAAAAATAAAAATAAAAACATTTTTAATTATATAATAGTATATTTTATGATCGGTTGAGTTACGACAACAAAAAACTAAAATAAATATACAAATATATATTTACTTTAAATACTTTTCTATCATGTATTTTATTTTCCAGTAATTTAACATTTTCTTTTTTACTATCATCGTTCCACTTCTTAAGATCCCTTCTCCAAACCAAGTAAATCTTTCAAATGATCATTACATACAGCAAAACGTTAAGTCTTAAACCTTGTGAATTTCATTTGATATTTTTTTTTCAACATTAAAATCATACTAAACATTCTTCCAACATTATGTTAGTGTAATGTAAAAGAAAAAAAAAACAATTTCATTATTGTGTAACAAACTTTGTCATTTTACAAAAAAACGAATGTACCATCAGCAAATAAATATCTAAATAATTTAAGTAGAATTGTTTGTAGAATTCCCCCCCCCTCTCATCATACGTGGGGCAGAATTACTAGAGTGAAAGAGAATCGAGAAAAAATAATACTGAAAACGTATGTCAACCGAAAATGAAAGCAAACACTGCCGTGAGAGGGTTCGAAGCGGTGCAGTACCGTTCCAACTAATGTTATATTGCTTTTGTACCATCGTTACCACACCGACCCGTTAGGGCAGTGGTCTTCAAAGTGGGGTACGCGTACCCCAGGGGGTACTCAAAGTGATACTTGGGGGTACGCCAAAGAAGTATGCTTACGATCACTTGCGAGTGTGTGATCGTGTATCAGGTGAGTTTGAGCT
>JABUQX010028471.1:0-12500 GCA_015478945.1 Trachelipus rathkii | reverse complement strand
TATATATATATATATATATATATATATATATATATATATATCACAAATGGGAGATTTCTGTAGACATAAAAAAAGGCACTTTCTTGACATGACAAAGACACACACAGTGAGAGATTATTAAAACTCAACTTTGATAGTCAACTTGCATTAAATTAGATAAAAACAAACAAGTAATATTAAATCTATTTATAAATCATTTAACTTAAATTAGTTATTGTTCCATTTATACAAAAATAAATATTACAACTTGTGATACAGCTTTTCCTACAAAGTATAGACTTTTCAATCTTGAAAAACTTCTCTTCTCCTTTTTCTTCTTTCTATCTCTATTTTCAATATTACATCAATTACATTTTTATTAACTCCTGCTGTAATAAACCCAACTGGCACTTGTTCATTTGTTTCAATCCATTCCATCACTTCCACTTCCATTTGTTCAGACTCTTCCATTAAATATTTACAAACCTTTTCAAAACATTTTTTTCCAAAATTCTGTAAGAGCTCCTCCACTTCAACCCTTTTCTAAGTTGCTACACAAATCACAAACTATATATATCCCCTCTTTGAATATTCCTATTGCTGTTCTGCTCTTTTGACATTCTTCTGAGTTCAATTCCTCATGCTGTTCTGCTCTTCTGACACTCTTCTGAGTTTAAACACAATATCTTACTCTTATTATTTTCTCAGCTCATATAAACCTTTAACCCTTCTTCTGGGTTTAAAATATAAATTTTATCATCTGAATCCAAACATTTAAAGATTTTATAAAATCAACTTTGTTAGATGACCTGCAGTTAACAAACTGAAAACAAACAAAAAAATAAACCTATTTATAATCATATATATAGTTACTATTCAATCAATACAAATATAAATATTACAACTCATAAACTGCTTTTCTAATAAAGTATCCATGCTGTGTGCGCAAAAATTGAACACTGGGTTAAAAAAAAGTGGCCACTAAGGAAATAATTTAAAAGTAGGAGATAAAAAACAGTGTACACAAACCATTAGAAGATCAAGAAAAGAATTTTTTTCCATCACTGCATGTCACATGAATCAGTTTGTAATAGTTCTGAATAAAAAGAAAAAAGCTGATTTAACTAAATATGTTCACTATTTTCAGGTCTTAGTAATGAGAAACTGGTTAATTTGATGGTCCCCGAATAAGAAAACTGATGAAATATTCACACTTCATCTATTTGATTACTGAATTGGAGAGTAGAGCTTGGAATTCTTTTGTGACGGTAATTAAGAAGCTCATACGAAACCATGTCTTAAAATAATAAATATTTTGTAGAATTACTTGTAAATTTTCAGTTGATGGGTTGCACCATGAACATTAAGCCTCACTCTCCTAACAGCAACCTAGAGAAATTCCCAGTAAAATCTTGATAATATCAGTGAAGAGTAAGGAAAGGAGTTTCACCAAGATGTTAAAGTCATGGGAGAACAATATCAATATGGGACATTCATTTGGTGGCTGGTTATTCCTGGAGCCTGCAAAGAAATTGTGTTGACTCGTCTTATTCTAGGGAATAATTTATGACAAAATTTAAAAGCACTCAAAGAACAAAAAGAAAATGTAAAAAAAACTGTCCCACGTTTGATTAATATAATTTCTAGCACAACATTTTATTTCTCCATTCTAGTTCTGTATGTAAATATAATATTCAAAAAAGAAAAAATGTGAACACGACTTTACCAAATTGCAAATTTGTCAAAAAAATAAAAACTATTTCAATTTAATTGTTGGAAAGTTATGACATGACATGATGCCAAACATTATGATAATTTTTAAAATTAGCACATCCAAATTACTTACAATCAGGTAATAGACAAAAATAAGCAAAATTAGTGATGAGCAGTGCAATTTTTTATTCACAAATAGGCCTAACTATTCTTTTTAATATGTAATTTAACTATTCTTTTAAATATGTAGGTAATTATTTTTATTCTTCGAAAAGTGGAAGATCCTTCTATATCATAAATTAGTTACTAATTTCTTTCTGTTACAGGGAATGTGTAAAAGAAATGAACAGTTCATATATTATATTATATATATATATATAATATATTTTATATAAGTATATATATATATATATATATATATATTATATATATATTATATATAGTATATATAATAATATATATATATATATATATATATATAATATATATATATATATAATATATATAGTTATATATATATATATAACTCACCGTTGGATTATTAATATTCTTGAACAGTATATGTTAATTGCATTCCATTTATAACATTATTTGGATTGTCTTCATCCACACAAAGTTTTCCAATTGGACATGGCACTTTCCTTAAGAAATCTTCTCTTCCTGTATCATGGCACTGAGCATCATATGATTCTGAGTCAATATTCTTAAACATAGATTGGCATGCTATATCAGCATTTTCAAATAAAGAAAGTGAGCGATTATTGTAAAAGGGAACAAAAAATTGTCTGGGCAATAGAGCTAGAGTTCCATACAGCTGTGAATGAGAATTACTTTTTAGTAAACTGGTAATATTGCCAAATATATAACCTTCTGAGGCTTCTACTTCATGTTGATTAGTTTTCTGAAATCCAAATTTCGTAATGAAATGAAAAAATTCATCCTTACTCTTCCAAACCCCTGTTGTATGTAAAGCACTGGATTTATTTACAAAACTTAATGTTAGAATTACAATATGTAAGGAATTATAAAAATATTTCATATCTGAAATTATGAAAAATAATATTAATATTAATATTAAGCATTTTTAAATAAAGAATATAAACCTATATATATCTGTATTTTAAATGCAACAAATTTTGTCTATTGTGATATTTTACAACACAAAGAATAGTCTAGTTTGGGAATCAAGGTTGTGATAAGTTTAGTAAGTATGATTAGATTAAGGTCTTAGCCAAGTTCTTAATCTAACTATACTTAACAAAACACATAATAACCTAGTCCTACAAAGATTGTATTCTTATCCCACATTATCACAATCATTCTCTAGTATATACAATCTAAAATAGAAAAATATATATATATATATATATATATATATATATATATATATATATATATATATATATATATATATATATATATATATATATATATATATATATATATATATATTTATATATATATATATATATATATATATCTATATACTCTCTGCTTTCTCTCTTATATATATATATATATATATATATATATATATATATATATATATATATATATATATTAGGGATGTACCGATACCAGAAAAGAGGCCGATACCGATACCGATACTCTATTTTTTTAGGTGCCGATACGATACCGATACCGATATTTAATTAATATAATAAATACACAGTAATACGATAGAACATTTGTGTCCTGCTAGGTATAACTCAAAGATTGCATTCCCTGTACAAACAATACTTAGTCATTTTATATTTCATATTTGGTTGTGCCAAGTATATTTATTTTATAAATTAAAATAGTACTTTTAAGTAATAATTGCAAATATAATAATGCTTTTTTATGTTTGTGTTTATTTAAAAAATATTCCATTTCAAATTTAAAAGTAAGTATTAACAAAGTTTAGCTACTACTAGCTTTTATTACAATTTACAAGAAGATTCTTTAACTAGCTACAATATAAAGAATAAAAAATAATGAAAGAAGAGACCTCAATTAATCAGAAAAGTTAAAATAAAAAAACGCTGTACTCAAACATGACATAATAAAATACTCTTTTAAGATAGATATCATTCAATACTCGAATTCAAATTTACAAATTGTGATGCAAAAACATTAAGCTTTCACTAGTATCGAGGGCTGTTCCTTTTTGGGTGTTTACATTCCTACCTACTATACCTACGCTCTCTCGACTGATGAAGGAGGTGCTGATAATTATTTGCCTGCAAGCACTGATAATAATGAAAACCTTGGCCCATTTTCATGCCACCGCATGAAAGGATTCTCTTCTGTAGGCAGCATCTCATGTTTTCGTTGAGCCTCATCTCCTCTTTCACAGACTGCAAATTTGAATTATCTTTGCTCCTTGATGACTGTCTCTTCAGTTTTACGATGAGGTTCCCTGGTGTGATTCCTTTGAAGGTGAATGAGATGTCAATGCAATTTCGGCCATGAACTTATCAAAGTCTAACATATCCAAATCCTCATCTTCAGTAGGTTTATTTGCTGAAAAGCCACCATCGTCACTATCAGTGCTGTTCTGTTGCCAGGGGTTGCAGATAAGGCGGCTTCCACTTCTCTGTCTCTCTCTCTCTTTTTTTTTTTTTTTTTTTTTTCAAGCAAGCAAGCTCCTCGGTTATGCTATTTTAATGCATTCTAGAAGTGGTTCACCGTCGGAGGTGCCATTCTTGTGGGGTTTCAGCTAGCTTAAGGAATTCCTTATTAGAACCTTTTATTTATTTATTTTTTTACAGTTGTCACCGCCGCTCACGGGCAGAACCCTATTCAAGGAGTGGGTGTTGAACGCCTCAAAAATCCATCTAACGCAAATTACGCAGATGAGCACAGACACAGGCTTTAAAGTGAGGGAAATTAAATTGAGTAGGAAACACAGATGATGGAAGAGAATTCCACAGAACATAGGTGGCAGGAAAGAAAGAAGCACCGCAGCGAACCAGTCTGGAGTTACTAACATCAACACCTAACATCAACACAAAACTCATGTGCCGACACAGCACCCCTTGTGCTACGAGGGCGTCGTAAAGGTGGTACGCGAGTGGATAGTTCCCTCGAGCACTTGCCTCTACAGTACCTATAGAAAAGGGATAAAGCACTAACATCGCGCCACAAATATAAAGGGTCAAGTGAACTAGAAAGTACAGGACAGTTTATAAGTCTTTTGGCCTTTGACTCGACCCTATCCAAAAGCCGGATGAAACCAGAGCCCCCGCCCCCCACATATATGAGAGCAGTACTCCATACAAGGGCGGATGAGACCCTTGTATAGGTGGAGTAACTGAGAAGAGGAAAAAAAGTCTCGCACTCTAAACAGAACTCCCAGTTTCTTTGAGGCCGCCCTAGCAACCACTGTGATTTGAGGTTTTCAAAACATTTTTTTGTTTATGTTAAGGCCAAGGATGTTTATATTGTCAACAGGAGAGACGAGAGAACCGTCGAAAGAGATAAGAGATTTGTAAAAGTTGGGTTTAAAGAATTAAATTTCACAAGCTTGAGACGACCCAACCCTGAAATTCTATCCAGATCAGCGAGAATAGAATCGGAAAGATTAAGACGAGAGGCAATTCTAGAAGTAAAAGAGGGAGCAGAATTGAAATGAGTTGAAGAATGAAGGATAAGTCGTCGACATATGAGTGGATAAAGTTAGATGTGCAGGTGAGAAGATCATTGATGAAAAGCAGGAATAAGTAGGAGATAAAACAGAACCCTGAGGAACACCATATTGACAAAAGAAGAAGTCGCCCCATCAGCAACTTAGCCGATATTGAGCGATTTGAAAGAAAGCTAGGCGTAAAGTAAGCAAGAGAAGGAAACCAAGGAGGATCTTGGAGAGCAGTGGCCGTGCCATACCAGGTCAAATGCTTTGGATATGTCAAACGCCATCACACAAGTCTTCCCGTAGTTCCTAGGGGCGGGGAAAACCATAAATCTGTTAAATAGGAAGAGTATATCGCCAGTAGATCTCGAGCACCGAAAGCCATACTGGTAAAAGAAAGGAAAGAGATTCCAGATGATCTAAAGTGAGAGTTGAGAAGGGTTTCAAGATCTTAGAAATAATACAAGTGAGAGCTATAGGGCGATAGTTAGGATCAGAGCGGCTCCTTTTTTCGAATAGGTTGGACATATGCTTGCTTTGAAGGAAAGTGCTAGTATTGAGGCATAGAAGATATAGTTTAGTTGAACGAGGGGTGGGATCAGCACGGAAGCACACTCCTCAAAATTCGGAGAGGAATGCCATCGAGATTACCGCCTTCTAACGTTCATAGATTTCAGGAGTTCATGCACCCGATCAAATGAAATGACAGGTAAAGGCATAGGACACCTAAGAGGAGAAGGAGGAGGAAGAGGAATACCAGATCTTTAAAGATTGAAATCTGCTAACATTGATGCAAAAATCATTGTATCTACAGAAGTGTTATCTGTAGATCCATCAGAGCAAATAAGAGGAAGAAAGGATGATCTACCAGAAGCTATTAAAGACTTTTTGTCAATACTGCCGGAAATTTTTGTCAGTAGGAGAACCAAGGGTCCAAGCGCATTTTTCGTTTATGAAAGTCCGGCTTTGCTCGTCGAGTATCCTCTGCTTGATTTCTAGCTGAATGAAAATTTGCAAAAATGATAGGAGAACAAAAACTTTCAATTCTCAATATGTACTGTCTTTAGCCTCAAGGGCAAGGCAACAAGGGAGATAAAGCCATGGGTTTTGAGGAAAATAAGACTAAGTCGAAAAGGAAATGTACTTGCTCATCTTTTCAGCGATTACAGTTCCCACTTTATCGGCAGAATCTGAAGCGTCTTAATGAGTCAAAGCAGTCAATTCAATTATAGTTAGCGTAGAAACAACGCAATGCCCCCAATTAGCCTGATTAAAAAGTGCAAGAAAAACCGCATAGGGCAGGATGAGTGTTGGAGAGAAAGTATTAAAATTAAGTGATATAAGGTTGTGGTCAGATTACCGATAGGAGCGAGAGAAGGTGGTGTATTTATAGAGAAGGACTAGTGGTGAAACAAAGGTCAAGTGTGTTCAAGAATCGGTTGGGACGATCCGGAATGTGTGTGAGTTCTTTAAACTGTTCTAGATCGTTGAGAATACTGAATGATTCGGCTTCCTCCCAACTAAATCAGTACGAGAGGAACCCAACAATTCAGTTTTTGTGTACATTGAAATCCCCTAAATAGAGGGGACCTCAGTATTTGGATGAGAAGATAAAACAGTCTCGTGAGAAGTAGTAAGGTAATCAAAAAAGAAAGGAAGAAAGATTTTAAGCCACAGAACATCGAAGTTAGGAGATTCAAGAGATTCTCGAGACGTGTTATAGAATGTTTATATTTACATAGGCACATACTCCCCCCTAAACGGGAATTATAAAATAAGTTATAGTTGGATATATTAAACGAGTTGAAGGATGAATTCTTAGCCATCTGGGTCTCAGACAAGAGCATAAAATTAGGTTTAGAGTTAGAGAGGTAGTATTCCATGGATGCAGAGTTAGAGTGCAAGCCATTGATGTTGGTAAAGTCAAAAGAAAGCCACGCCTGTGCAAATCTGCTATCATACACGCTCACGCACACGCAATAAAAAATATAAAAAAAACCCAGACAGAAACAGATAGACAAAAACCAAAGGAGAAATGAGGAAAATTTATTCGTACGCTAAAACCTAAATTTTAAAACGATAAAACCCTATTTACAGCAAATAACTAAAATATGAATAATCCAGAAAGTTTAAAAACACTCACGCACTCACACGCTCTCACGAAATTGCGAACAAAAAAAAAAAAAAAAATACTATTGATCAACTAAAAAAGTAGATAAATCTGTATAAATTATAATAATGGCTGTCCAAAGGTAAATTTTACACTAAAGACCAAGTTGGAGAAAGCGCTAAAAATCTAAGTTAAAGGAAATCGAGGAAAAAAAAAACATAACTCTATAGCTATCTATATCGAACTAAATTTATTATTGAATTAAAAGTTTCTCATAATTTTTCACCCAAAAAGTAAAAAGTATCGGCTAAGTATCGGCCATTTTAACCGATACCGATACCATCAAAAATGGCCGATACTACCGATACCGATACCGATACTATCGGTACATCCCTAATATATATATATATATATATGTACAATATATATATATATATATATATATATATATATATATATATATATATATATATATTATATATATATATACGGTATATATATATATAGTTAGTTAGTTAGTTATTTTACCACGACAATCGGGGAAAGGTTACTATTTTATGTTTTTCCCGACCAGTGGGCCCATACAAAGTGGAAAGGTGCACAGTTATCAGGGTTATAGTAACCCTATATATATATATATATAAAAAATAGATAATATATATATATATATATATATATATATATATATATATATATATATATATATATATATATATATATATATATATATATATATATATATATATATATATATATATATATGTGACACACAAAGATCAATTTTACAAGAATCAGGTACACCAGGAGGGTTTTTTCGTCACCTTAGTTAAAGTGTTTGACGATCAGGCACACTAGAAAGCATACATTCAAAACAGCTTCGATAGATGAAGATGTTATAGAACAATAGTTCAGAAGGAAGTTTACTTAAGAGATTAAGAAAGATAGGAATAAGATTTTTTTTCAAGTGACTTATCAGAACTATGTACTGATAAGTTTGATTGGCCAAGTAATTTAAATTTACGTTCCAGTCAGTAAGGGAACGACAGAAGTTTCATTTTCTAACCAAATGAAGCAAAGCCAACTTTTATTTTCCAGGCTTATTTACTTCGTATCAGGACACAAGTGTGTCATTTTATAACCCCGACAAGGTTATAAAAGACTGGTCCTTCTTCAATAAGGTACATACTCCAATGGAGTCGACATGAAGTTTATTCACTACTAGAAGTAACTAGCAGATAGTTATAGTGAACCCCGGCTAAGCATTTTAAATAACAGGGTTCACCACCACCAACGTTATTTCCATATATTAAAGGTTTATTATGGGCATAATATATGTGAACGTTAACTTTAAAGACATCAGTAAAAGCAGTGATAACTTCTGGTATTGGCAATTGACCCGGAAGTTTTAATAATCGGAGTCTTTTTTGAACCAACTGACCTTGAAGTTTATATTTTACAGGATGCTTTTGTAACTCGTCGATAAGAACATCTCTTACCTCTAAATGTCTCTCGACCGATCCATATAAGTAAAGAGAAAAACACTTATATAACGAGTCTCCTCCCCCGCTGATTTCTATCGGAAAGAACCCAGGAGGAATGAAATCCAAAGAAGTATTTTCGGCGGGTTCTTCTATATTATCATTTACGGGAGATCGGGAGAGAGCATCGGCAACTATATTTTTAGGGCCCGATATATGACGTATGTCAAAGTCATATTCATAGAGCTCTTCCATAGTTCTAGCTAACCTCCCATCAACCAGACTCATATTTTGTAAATAGATGAGTGGCATATGGTCGGTATATATAATGAATTTTATACCACGGAGGAAAGGTCTAAGGGATTTGACAGCCCAACGCAAAGCAGTTAGTTCTTTATCAATCACTCCATAATTTCTCTGAGCCCCATTGAAGGTCATAGAAATAAAAGCAATTGGTTTGCGTTCTCCGTCTTGGATTTGAGAAAGGCAAGCACCAGCCCCGAGGTCTGAAGCATCTACATGTAGCTCCATGGGAGAAACCTCTGGACTATAATCGGGGAACCCTAACAATGTGGGATTTACTAAGGCCTCCTTAAGTTGATCAAAGGCCTGCTGACACTCCGGCGTCCATTTAATGGATCTACCACCAGTCTGGCATGATAAAGGCTTACTGATTTGAGAACAGTTGGGAATATGTCGCCTATAAAAATTTACCATTCCCAGAAACTGGCGTAATTGTTTTACCGAAGTCGGGACGGGAAATTCTAACGCCCCTTTGAGATTTTTCTGAAGGGGAAGTATACCAGTCTGTGATATTTGGTGACCCAAGAACTCCACCTCAGTACGGCAAAGCCTGGTTTTACTGGGTTTAAGTTTATACCCATTTTTCTCTAATGCAGCAAGGACACGATCCAAGGTAACTAGATGATCCTCTATGTCTTGACTGAGGATAATAATATCATCTAAGTATATCATAACCTTGGACCATGGTAATTCCTCTAACGCCAGCATCATTCCACGTTGAAATGTTGCTGGACCATTTTTTACACCAAAGGGCATTCTTAAATACTCATACTGGGCAAATGGAGTGGAAAAAGCAGTTTTTTCAACACTTTCGGGTTCCATGGCCACCTGATAATAACCACGGACCAGATCAATGGTTGTGAAATATTTATTACCATACATATTATAAATCATATCTATTAGGTTAGGTAACGGGAAGGAATCGGTCTTAGTAACACTGTTAAGGAGAGCGGTGGCAGGATGCCGTTTTCCGTGTAAATCTGAAGGTCTAAGTGGCGTCCCGAGAAAACCTATACAGTAATACCCGAAGAGCTAATTCCCAAACGTTTCTACCCTAACATAAACACCATTTAAATACGGCGACAGAGCTCTGAGATCAGAGACGGTGACAGTGACAGAAGGGACGAGACGTAAGGAGATAAAAACTCAATTAGGTTAGGCTAATACGACTAACGGCCAATCAAACTTTATGGGGAAAGGTTATGTAAATTTCCGCAAGGTTAGGTATATTTCCGAAAGATTATATGCGGATATGAAAGATTACATATGTGACTAAAAGTTAATGTATGAGGTATCTCTGCTTTTATTACAGCTACTATCATAAACCAAGGATTCAAACGACAAATGAATAAGCGAACTTTGCTATAGTTTTATTTATATATTTACAGATATGAGTAACTCATCTACAGAAATTGAAAAACAGAAAAGCTGTTCGCTGATTCAAATGATGTCCAACAAATACCATCCGAAGTGACACCATGAAATGATGAAGCAAGATGGTGTAAAAAAAAAAGAATGGGATGAATGATGCAAAACAATAAAGTAATACTCAGCTTGGATTTTAATTGACGACCTTAATATCCCTGAGAGTTTGGTTAACTTTAGTTGCTGAATCCAAGACTGAGAGGGCTAGAGGTTGGCGTTGGCTGGCAATATCTTCAGATGCAGCCAGGAAAATAAACAAAATAAATCTTCTTTACAAAACAAAATGAAGGTTCACTCGGAAATAAAAAATGACGAAGTTCTACCAGGAACTAAAAAGATTTCCACCCAAGATTTAAACTTTGATGTTCCACCAGGAACTAAAACCTTTAGGGAGAAGAATTCATAAATAAATGAACTCAATAAATAAATAAATAAATAAATAAATAAATAAATAATAAAAATAAGGAATGAAAATAATAAAGGTTTGTAATGATATTTCATAGCAAGTATGAAAGGAAACATACCCTATCGGAAGTAGGGTGTGTACTTTCCACAACTCAGGAAAGTAGAAGTTGTTGAAAACTGAAAGATCTGACTTCGGATCTGATAAGGATTCCTCTCTGTATAAAGGGAAAAGTTCATTAGCGTTGCAATACGTTGGGAACAGGAAATCATATCAAGTATGACAGGTATTGCAATAGGAAACGTTTAAGGCATGTTGATGATATAACTCACGGTTTAGGAAGGAATTTAAGATGTTCGTATTTAAGATGTTCGTAAAGGGGAGGATTGTTTATGATTATATCTCCCACAGATTGACATAAAGCAGTGTAATAAAAAAATCTGAAACTACTTATTAGAAAAACTTTTCCTGAAATCTTTATAATGCCTAAAGAAGATAATTAATGCAGATGGGAGAAATAATAATTAGTTCAAAAGTTATACAATTAAAACATATATAGAAATACCCAAATGTATATACATTAGGGTGGGTCATATTTGAGCAGTGGAGTGGCATAGAGCTGTCCCTTACATCCCCCCGCACTAAATTTACGCCCCCACTACCTTTTCTTAGATCTTTCGAAAGATCTGAGGAGCGCAAATCGGGAATAAGTGGCGGAGATGCGAGGGATGACCCGTATAACTTTAGAACTTTAAACCGTGGGTTTACAAGGGAAGAGAGAAGAGAGGAATCGGATGTGTCTTGCATCATATTTCTAAAACATCCCAATGAAAATTCGTGTTGATGTCAAGGGATTGACCTACAAGTATTGAGAAGATCTGGAAGTTAGTTCTCGAAGATTCTATCGTTCGGCTATTGAGATCGATGATGACGAAGGTCTTGGAGAATGTTGTCTTCATCATCCACTGCTACCCTTATTGCTTGTAATAACGATCGCTGTTGGTGCTCTGGGAAGGAACGATAATGCAATCTCTCCAGCATTATTCTTAACTCATGAGAGGCAAGTCGCTGCAGTTCGGGTAAAACATGAGCCACCTGCTGAGACGGAGCGGGAGCTGGGCTGTAGTGGTAAGCAGGGTAAGCTGGATGATAATGATTAGGGGAATACTCGGGCAGATGTGACATCGACAAATTCTGGTCTTGTTGCAGTGGAGTATTTCTGTCCCATGACCTAGGCTGTATTTGTCCAGAGGTAGTGGTTGACGAAGTTGACGAAAGCACGACTTGCAAACGCTGCTGTGAGCTATAACTACTGTCGGTAGAAAGTTGTATCTGAGAGCGTTGTAAAAGAGGGGCCTCACCCAAACGACGTTCGATGGCGGTAGGCGTTCGGGAAGTTGATGGTGATGGTCCAGAAGGTTCAGGAAACTCCCTCTCGATGATTACCGAGCGGAGAATTCTATCGGTTTGATCACT
>JABUQX010028470.1:25000-46895 GCA_015478945.1 Trachelipus rathkii | reverse complement strand
CTCAATTCTCTTAATTGGATATTTTGCTGTTATCGGTGCAAAGAGATTTCTCATATTCCATATGTTTAAGGGGATTGAATATTTCACTTTACGTATATAAAGATAAGATCCGCAGTAATTATAAAGATAGGCTTTGGTGGCCGGTTGTTTGCTAAAAGAGCATCTTTACGTTAAGAGCAAATTTCAGGTGTGGATCTAGGTTACCTTGATAACAGAGTGTCCCTGATGTAGAAATAGTCTTTCCTGAGAGAATATATCACGATTTACCGTCCATAATATTATAACAGTGTTATTTACTGACCTTAACAGCGTGGCTTCTATGTGTCTTGCATCTATTAAATTGTAATTCCCCATTGATTGGAGATTGAGATCCTTTGCTTGAGAATAATTTAGTAAAGGTTTCAATATAACTTCGATAAGGGTAATCTGTCTATTTCATATTCTTGAAATTTGTTTTCATAAAATACGTCAATAACCCTTGTCTTAGTCACGTATGCAGGAAATTTGTCTCAGTGGATGCTATGTGATCGCTTCCTAAGATCTGAACCATCTTCGTTTACTAATTAGTCTATCAATATAAAAAATCATTCGAATGGGTCAAATATTGTTGGTACAGACCGTGTATACAGGCAGAAATATTGAATTAATCGATAGGTAATCTGTATTTGTGATTGCAAACAAAAAAGTAAACGGCGTATTAATACTAAATAAAGTCGGGTTTCACTCAACTGATACTGTATGTAGGGTCACAGAGGATAAGAAAGAGATCCATTCACTCCGTTACACAGTTCTGGATGGAGGGATGCAAGAAATGCATCTTGTGGTACCAAATCCTACAGACGAATATAACTGATGAGCGGACGATCTAGTTTGTTTAAACATATCTTTTATACAAAATAGTTAAAGGTCTGCCAACATGTTTAATGTGACAATAGCTATGCCATTTCCAGCATTTATTATTAAAGGGCAACAGAACAATACACACTTTTCTTTAATGGTCTTTCGAATTATTCGCATCTTATAGGATTTATTTACGGTGACCTTACACTTGGACCAGTCATCTTACGTCGTATTTTTTCGTTTAAATCATCGTAACATTTTCAGAAGGAATCGGATAATCGCGTTTACCGCTTTCGAGGGTCGATACCGCAATTCCATTCCTGGAAAGTATCCTATACCTGTCCTCAGCTGCTTTTTATAGCGAAGGTATTTGGCTCCACTGATTTAAACACAAAGGGATAGCACGTCTCTGCACACGACAGCAAAAAATCACTCAAAACCTATAGGAAATGGGGGTCGTTTGTAGCGCCTGAAGGATCTGGTTCTCTTTCCATATATATAATAATTATTATTTAACGGAGGCTTCTATCATAATGTGTACTATTACACACTGCTGTTCCAAGCTCCGTGACATGGATATTGGATTACTGTCTACATCTCTCATAATAATATAATACGAATCGCACTCAGTTGGTCTTAGTCAAGGGTAAGTAGTGGAACTTAGGAAAACTTATAACTCTTTTTACTTTAGGAAAATGACACTAATAACTTAAACAAGATGCCTTATAGTATTCCCTCACGTATAAATGAGTGTGGTCATCATAATATCTGTATAACATAGGCCATACCAGGATATCCTTGAAACATCTTAGAAGGCCTGCATACAAAATGTAAGTAACTTCCCAGGTGTCATATTCTGTCGACATACTCTTCCATGCGTTGGTATATACACGCGTTAGATCGCCTATTTAGAGTTGGTTTGATATTATTTCTCGATGTTTTGTTTGATATGAATAATGACAATTACGACCAACTGAAGAACTGAACATAAAAAACTTTTATCGTCTCAGGAGTTTATTGACAAACAGCTTGAATTTTAATGCATGTTAAACACGTTAACTTCGTTAACGACTTTAATTAACAAAAGAAACCTAAGATCTTTAAATAATTGAACCTTGCTTCATTTTTTTGTTTAGTCTACATGACAATCGGTAACAGAATTTATAGAAAAACCGCAAAGATTATATAATAATCTTTCAAGAAATATTCTTTGTCGCTCGTTTGAGACCGCCATATTAGCGTTAATTTTTGATAATTTTTTAACATTATCAAACATTTTCCTAACTATCAGAAACGCCGAAATATCGATTCAGGACCGTTATTCTTAATATCAGGCATCCACGAGTTATCATCTCACTTATCCCAGCTTTATAAATTCTCGAATCAAAGTTTGTAGGGTTCCAAATAATTTTGAGTTGTTATAGTCTGATATTTCTAATTTTCCGAAATGGTAGATCATAGAAGCCGATGAAGGCAGCGTTAAATAGAATGTCTTCACTTCCTATGTTCCCAACGTAAAACTGACTCAAGTGTTTCTTAATTTCATAGCATTTATATAACTATAAACTTCACTGTGTAACCTATCCATTTGACAAGATCCTTTATTTTTTACCTTTTCATTTACGGTCCATATATTTTTTCTATTTTATACGCGTGACTCTTAGGATCAAATTGTAATTTTCTGTATTTACCTTGATTTATAGAATCTCCTTTTATTTGTTCCCTCTAAATCCTATAGATAGTATAATTTTAGCCTGTTTCTCCGGGAATTCTCTGATGGTATCTACTTTTAAAAACTTCTCTCGCCATCCTGCTTCATACCTTTTCTGAAATTTTCGTCAGTCCTGGATACTCTTACATGAGTCCTCTACTATAAAATGACTCTGTGTTATCTTTTATTTTTCCCTTTGGGTTGATAGTACAAGGGTTTTGTCTTTACAATCTCCTAGAGGAGTATTCTTAAAGTAGTTCTAATGATGGAGAACCAGATATATATAAACGAGTAACGCAAGTTCGCTGTGCAAGTAATTCATATATATTTAAATGTATTCATGTTTCGTAAAAATAAATATCGCAATTCTTTAAACTTATAGTAGTTCGTTTACTCTTTCAGACTATGTGACTGCTTTAATGAACTGAAAATGTGTAATGATAAATACCCTTATTGTCATACTCACTGTAAACTGTTCTTGAAATCTCTTTACCTAAAAAATTCTCGAACCTTTATCTGTTCATCCATGATATTTGGGATTTCTGACTCATCGCTTATATTAGTAAATAATTTCTTGACGCTGCAAGCACAGTCTCTGTGATTTTTTATCTTTTCAAAAACCACATTACCATAAGTATCTGGAATATCCATCTATCACAAAAAGAATGCAAAAAAGAAAATATTGATAACCTTCATTGTAAGATTTATATCTTTATCATATCGGTTAAGTATAGTTGCCAATACCGATATCTAATGTGGACTATAGTTTCGAAAATGTCAGAATTTAATTATTCGGTACAATAGGTTTATGAAGAGGTTACAAAGATTACACTAAATGATTTCTTTAAGTTTCTTATTTTAAAATTAACCTGGACTTTTGTTTTTTTTTTGAAAAGCAAACCTTGAACACCCCGTAACAGTATGGGCTGTCTCTCCATCAACACAACAGTAATATTATATCGAGCGCTTCCTATATGCACAATAGATTCCACAATCGCATAAATCAAACAAAAAATTAAACTTCATTCAATTTTACTGCAAAGACATGATAGTACAAAAACAAAAATCGCTTATGTACTATAAAACATATTAAATTATTTTTAAATTACAACATAACTATTAACTATTATTAATTACAAAAGTCTAAAACTAGAAATAATACAACAATACTATAACATTAGGTACAACATGATAATAATTATTAACATTAACACAAAAATAATTACAGTCTATAAACAAGTTATTGTATCTCTACCTTTTTTTCCTGACCAGTTTCTTTTCCATATATCTTCCATCTTTCAACTCATGTACTTCTCCTTAACAACTTTAATCTACCCGAATGCAAAAGAGTACCAGGAGCGGACTTTGCATAGGTCTACGGAGACAATGGAATTTATCCAAAAAATTCCGTATCTTTGATTTATTCATGATTTTAAATTTCCGGAAAATTAATAGTCGAAAGCTTTGTATTGATCCTTCCATCCTGCCTACAGGAGTTTCTTCAATCAGCGAGAGATTCGGATATCAAGTCACAAATATTCGAGCCAAGATTGTTCCATGTCAATAATGATTTGACCGAGTTTCATTCCATGTAAACTGATCTTTTAAAATATTATATGAGCTATACCCGTTTTCTTACTCTTCATTGGCAAGCTTTCCTTGAGTACATGTTTAAAATTGTCTTCTCTTTTCACCATAGGCTTAGTATCTGTTACTAGAGCTGAATCTTCTTTAGCATAATTTAATAAAATACTTTATATCTACTAATTTTTGTATAGCAACTTTAGTATAGGATTTTTTTTTTCGATGTGTTACATCAGAGTTATTATTTGATGTAGTTCCTTCTCGTAATTATTTAGTTGCACAACTTGAGGATCATATAAACTTATGGGCTGCTGTTGAAAAACGGTTGATAAGGGTATAGCTGTCTGTGTAGTTGAGGTTGATTGAGTTGTTCGAATTGATGTTGTTGTTGTTTTTGTTGTTGTTATTGTTGTGTTGTTGTTGTTGTAGTCTGTAAGTTTGCTGTTGTTGTTGTTGCTGCGGTGGTAGAGGCATGGGGCGTGTTATATTTCAGGCTTCTCATATCGCATGTAGGGTAAAACCGCTACTTCTTCATCATTGAGCAAGCCACTTGGTTACCAAAGGGGGTTATAACGGAAAAGAGTAAAGAGAAAAATACACCTTCCCCTTTCTGTATTAGCTTCTTTTTATTTTTAAGTTTTTTTACGTTATCAGAGTTTTTTAATGATGTTTCTATTGCGGCGCAGCTTTACCTGCTGAGGTCTGTTTAAAGGACATTTCCTTTATAAGATTTAAGGCATACTTCTGCTTTACATTGTATTAATTTTTCATCTTCACAGATCAGCATTTACGTTTTCAGAAGGTTTTCAAGTTTTAATTTTTCTCATAAAAGGTAAAATACTCTGCTAATAAATCACTCATTATTCAAAGGTATGCAATATACTGTGCTCAAATCTCGTTAGGCAAGATTATTTGTACGCAGGAACACTTATGGCGTGTTCTCTAGGATGAAGCTCACAAAGTAAATAACCATGAGGTATAGGATGTAACTTATTTATATACTTTTAGGAACTCGTTTACGTTGAGTAGGAAAATTGGGGGCCCAACATTTAACCTGACTTCCATATCCCTTCTTTCGCCGAACAGATTAACATTACTGTGTTGTTTAAGACACATCCGCATATACTTATTCTGTGAAAAGTATTCTGCGTTATAAAATACTGTTGAGTGTTTAATGATGGAGTAACTGTGAAGTTTCTGCTATCTCCTCATTCAATTTATGCATCGAATCATTCAAGGATTTAATTTTATGGCCTGGTAAACATTTAAGAGCTTTTATGTCATATAACCCTTCGTTAAATTCGATTACATCTTTGTAATCTTTAAACTTTTATTGGTAAACAACACTGTAGGACCATATGATTTTAACAGGTTGCTGTTCGAAAATCTCGACCTCTTTTAAAATGTTAATAACAGAAAGTTTTTCCAGCATCCTGAGGACCAGGAACAAGACATGTAGCAGGTGCGCGGATCATAAATTTACCACGCCATTCTAGATTGCCCCCAACACTAATGAATAAGAAAAGGGTTGCACTTTTGTTATAAAGGCTTTAAATAAAAAACTTGTTTTCTTTTCGCGCTTTTATGTGGTATTTATTTATTACTTAAAGAAAATATGACTTGAATCAATAGATAATAGATCAATGGATCAATAGACTTAATCAATAGAATCATAGATCAATAATCACAACTGGACAGATGAGTGGATGGTGGTGTTTGATTTACTGATTTTACTTATTACGCTATGTAAAACCTACCATTATACTTAAAGAGGGACCTTTGTTAATTGAATCAATAGATCAAATAGATCATAGATGGGATAGATCAAAGATCAATAGATCATGATATGCGACAGGAGGGTTAGTTGAGTGGGATGGCTTGATTTATATACTTTTACTGATTTTAGGGGGATGTAAACGTTTACAACTTTAGTAAAAAATTTGACCTTAATCAGTAGATCAATAGATCTAGTCAATATGGATGTAATTAATGTAACCCTTCTTCCTTTATACATCGAAGCTTAAAAATAGTTAAAAACAAAAAATATATTAAAATAATTTTTAAAAATATAAATTTTTGAAAAAAAAATTTAAGTTGAAAACAAGAACATGTTTGCATTCTCGCACCGGATCGTAAATGCGGGAGTTGTGAGGGGGCGCGTCACCGCGCTCCGACGCGTCGGTTCGCGCCGGCGGGCGCGCTGCGGGCGCGCACACGGTTGGATCGCGCCGGCGAGCGCGCCTGCGGGCGCGCGCACGCGCAGGTTTCGCGGCGGATTGCACGGCTGGCCGCCTGCGGGCGCTCCCCCCGCATCGACCAGAGCCTGATGACGCTACCTTCATGCTCATGAGGGAGTCTCAAACACCTTAGTTGGAGATCTATCTTATAAACACGTGATAAGACACAATATTGTATTTTATACAAATATTTATAACACTGCAACCCGCCGGAGCCAGCACCGGTGAGATCTGTCAAACATCTACTTCCTCTGAGCAGACTCCTTCTCCACTCGTTTCCTTGCTTCTTCCTTTCTCCTTCTTTCTTTCCTTCCCCTTCTCCTTCTTTCTGCACTCTGTGCTCTTTTTTCCAGTCGGGACCCCCTAATTGGGGGTCCTAGATACCCTACATGGACTTATAACCATCATTTCGAGATCTACGGTCTCGAACCCTTATAAAGACACCAACATTGTTTTATACGAATGTTATTAACTCGACCGCAGTGGCTCAGACACCGGTGCCGGAGCCAATCCCAGATCCTTACCAAGTATTTCTAGAATCTTCAACTCTGTCCTCGTCACCAAATTTCAGCACAATTACGAACATTTCGATTTTTAAATGGGGGTGGGGTCCTCGGGGCCACGGGGACTAACTCGTCTTACAAAGCAGGTTACCTTCCCCATACCTAACACCCCTCAAATTTAACCCGATACGATAACCCTAACCCGATGTAGATTGTAGATTGAACTCGAACGGTGCAAACGAAAAGAAATCGGGTGAAATAATAACAAAAATATATAATTAAAATATTAATAATAAGTAATAATAATAATAATAATAATAATATATTAATAATACTAATAATAATAATAATAATAATAATAATAATATATAATAATAATAAAAATAATAATTAATAAGTGAAAATAAGCGTTCAACAATAACCGATGTCTGAACCAAACCGAACCCGGAGCCGGAGGCGGAGTCGGAGTCGGAAGTCGGAGGTATGGAGCCGGAGCCGGAGTCGGAGTCGAGTCGGAGTACGGAGTCGGACAGTGAGTCGGGGTCAGGTTGCGTAAAAAACGATTCCCTACAGGGATCGTTCTTATTTTTAACTCGATTTCGTTCTCTTCTAAGATCGAATCTCTTAATAATAATAATAAATAATAATAATATAATAATAATATTAATAATAATATATAATAATAATATAATAATATTAAATAATTATAATAATATAATATATATAATAATAATTAATAATTATCAATGACAGACAACACAGACAACCTTCCGGTTTGTCTGTTTGTCGTGAATTGACACCTTTCGGTCTGTCAATCATCCAGATAAGACTAATAGTAATCTCATAATCTCCTTTATAATCGAAAGGGTGGAGCCGCAGGTGGCTGCAATACTACTTGATTTATAATATATTATATATTATAATATATATTATAATATTTATATAATAATATATATATAATTATTATATATATTATAATATATATATATACCTATTATATATATATACTTATTATTTATATTTATATATATATATTATATTTTACCATCTAGTCTTAATTACTATTATTATATATATATATAATATATATATATATATTATTTTATATTTATATTATATATATATATAGATATATATATATATATATAATTATATATATATATATACTATATATATATATATATTACATATCCTTTTATTTTCCTTTCGATATATATCACACTCGATATATTCGCATGTTCACCTTAATTGGTCATATCATGGCGGTACATGGAGAAGCTAAACCGCGAAACGACCCGAGACTGCATGCAGAGACTGTGAGAGAACGATAAACAGAACAACAACACTACCATGATCCAGATCATCTACACTTAACCACAATTATAACGATTTTACACAGCTCAATTCTAAAATTAATTTACCAACAGATGTTTAATCTTACAGAACACATTAATTTACAAATATTCAAGATACCGCAACACCTTTCACAATACCACTTACTCAAAAATGTCATCCCAATATATTTAACACCTGAACACATTAATACATAATTAATCAAGTATTTGTCAACAATACCTTCGTAAATCGATACCAGATTAATCACTTATATAAACTAAATCATACTAAAATGAGAAAACTTTACACCATAACCTTTTACAACCTATAATATTCCTCTAACATCATACTCGCACCTTCAATCAATTAATGTCCTCTAAATAAGCACAGAATTTGACGAAACAACATAACTATAACTTAGAATTTTATTCCTGCAAATCTACTCAACCAAACGAGACTCTGCTTCAATTCCTTGTATCGTACAATTCAATCCGGAATCGATTTTCAAAACTTCTGGATAGTTAAACCTGAGACGACAAATTGACTCTACACCCTCTGTCATCAAAGGACTCTGTCCATTCTTCTCTTTTCTCTTAGGTAACCTCCGTTGATTCTTGCAATTTATCCGAATCAAATCCCGACTCCAGATTTCGACAAAGCTCGCTTCCAGTTAACAGTCCGGACAACAACTACTGAAGGAACATTATCACAAATAAATTATACGTGATATTATCAATCTTTCAAAATTCATATTATAAAAAAGATAAATATATAATAAAAACACTATTTATTTTCTTACTTAACCGAAATTTCCTTACGGTTTTTAATTATTTCTTCCCTTCTTCTTTAAATTAAATGGATTTCGGCAACTTTTGATTTTCTTCTTCCTTCTTTTGTTCGTCTTCCAGAAATCGATCATAAACCCCTCTTCACCCATATCAAACTTCCACACTTAAACTTACATCCTAATCACACCATCCTTCCAAATTTGGCGCCTTGTTAGCAATCTCATAGCCAACTCAATATACATATAACTATAGATACATAATATGATACAACGCCTATATTATTATCTATATACATTATATATAATAATATTATATATATTATATATATAATACTACATAATATATTATATATATATATTTATATATACCACCGCTTTCTACTATTATATATTATATATATATATGTGTATTATCAATTATATAATATACACATAGAAGGTCCAATCACTCACTCACTAATCAACACACCTAAAAAACAGCAAAACCAACAACCCCTCAAACGCCACTGCCCTCAACCATACTCATCACATCATATACGTGTAATTAGTATGAGCTTCGCTTCTAAATGGAAGTCCTGCATGAATTATAACAGTATATCAAAATGAGCAAGCTAGACTCCACAATTAGATCAAACGAGACGCAAACACTACAGCCCATCAACACAATCCATGCAAGCTCCCTATAGCCACAGAAGATGCAGCGCTCACACCTATCGACGCCATGCTGACATCGAGACATTATCCTCGGACAATTGACTAAAGTGAACCAAGCAGCTAGAGTATCAAAGTACACTTCAGACGCCAAGTACAAGGCTTACGAGAACTGACCCGTTGGCAACCTATCAAATCTTCATAGCATTCGAAAACCACCCTCATTGATTAAAAAAAACTCGCAGAAACCGAGACAAGATAAACTGTGTTTACGGATACATCTACACACCAGCATTTGCAACCAAGACGCAGAATATAAGCAATTAGATAGAGGAAGTACCTCTTCACAGAGAGTGCTATCATGTACAATCAATTAACACAGCTGACTCATGAGTGCGTAGCTCTGAATAGACCATCTCAAAGTAAATTCGAACAGTAGTATAGCAACTAACGATAGAATGAAGCAGGCTACGAGCTCGATCACGAGTAAACTGAGCGAGCACACACAGCTCACAACCAGAATAAACGTGCCCCAAACAGTCAACCCCGAACCACAACACCCAATCCGAACCCCAAAAAGTATCGCAAAAACTCGACATGGACACTATCTACATACATTAATAGCAGCATGACGCACAGAGACTATAGTTTCCGATCGCTAATATACTTGCGAGTCATATATAAAACTTTGTCATCCATGGATCGCAATGTACTATTCCGAAAGACATCTAGCATATCACGTGTGGGCCCTGGCACACACAAACAACGCCAACAACAACACGAAGGAAATCGGTTCGTCATGAACGAGATAACCCATGGGTCCAAACTTGAAGAAGAGCTGCCACCAACCCACAACCCCACCAGAGGCCACGTAGTCACCCACCACAATAATTATATCGAGAAGCATCGATTAGTCTTGGTTGTGAAAAACGAGCGAATCTGAGCGAGCAAAGTTTAGAGAGGATTTTTAGAGAGATTTGGCAGATGTGTGTGTAAAGGCAGACGGGTTGAACACCAGTAAAATCGTAAAGATAGAATAGGCTTCGTCCATGAGACTATAGTGACGTCAGAGGAACAAGTTCTCGATGTGAAGTTATGTTAGACCATGTAGAACGCGGTGGCAACAAGAGTCAGTAACTAGAGAGAGTTATAATAAATAATTAGAGCCTATAACTGATAGAAAGGATCGGCCATTGCAAGCAGCCGGTGTACCAGTAAAGGACATTCTGTGAACAAAAACAATGAAGAAACCAGGCTGTTCTATATCTTGCAGACTATACGAATCCTTGGATGGAAGTAAAGAGCCGAACTCACTTATCACCGATGAGTACGATAGGGATTCTACAAATCGCTGGCATATATCTGAAATTATCGTGCTATAATAAGTGCAGCACTCATAGTAGTAGAGACTATGGTAACTGCGCACTCAGAAGTATAGGTCTACACGAACAATGTGTTGATACCATGATCCGACCACTTTATAGGGAGTGTCGGTGTGAGAAGAATTGATAAATTTGGAAATGAACGTATTAGAAGAGTTAGTTCAACCTGTGTGTGAAGAAAAGGGTAAATAAACAAATTATGAACAGTAGGTGAGATGGCTGGTCATGTGGGACAGATGGCTATGATAGTCAGTGGTTAAGCGCGGATGTTAGTGATGACCACTACGTCTGACTAGATATGGGAAACTCGACGAATTGGAGACTGAAGAAAAGTGTATTAGTCAGGTAAAGAATGCCTGGAGAAGAAAATGTGAGTTTGGCAAAGGCGAGAAGAAGGTGCATAATAGGAGTGCACCATCGACGAACGCCACCGACAGAATAGACTAACAGCAATGAATCAATTCACTGTCACTGTAATACCCGTTGATGGGTCAATGGTTTTGGCACCCACAAATGGGCAGAAAGCTGAGCTGAACGCTAACACATCTGACAGCAATTCATCCATGTTGAGGGGTCCGTACGCTGTTCCAGTAAGCATTCTATGGTGAGCCTGTTCTGACATGCGACGAGTTCACCACCAGAATAAGACCACGCAATATAAAGGGTGGGGGGCGAGTAAGGCAGCTTTCTTTTACGACTTGCATCATGGTTCTCTCATCATCATAGACTGCCATAAATATATTACTCTCTACAAACTGGCAATCGACTACGGCACCATAACCTCAACAGCTCTTAGACAGACGAGAAACATAAGTAGACCCAAGCAAACCAGTCCAAAGGACTGATGGTGATATAACTATATATATACTTATATATATCAAAACTATAATAATATATTATTAACCTAAAATATATATTATATATATATATAATTACCTATATGACTACTATAAAATTATCCAACAATCCAACAGCACTGAAACCCCAGAGCGACCTAGTTGCGATATGTAAAGCCTAAACCCTACTATATTCACCTCAGTAATAAAAACGCCCAGGACACCTACCTAACTCGATAATAAAACTACTACATCGCCTAGCACCATATATAAACCACTCCCAACCTAAATACTGTTTCAACAACCATCCCACACAGCCAACCCTATACCCAATATAATAACTAAACACATCCCTTGAGCCACTACACCAACCCAGTACAGATGCTCCCTAAAAAATAATAAGAATCATATATAACCATAACTACATTAGAACACACAAAGTTACGCACAATCGTACCTACAACTTATCCAGAAAACACCGTACACCCAGATAGAATTCAACACAACAAGATCAATACAACGAATAAAATAGACTAATCCTCCGACCTACGAAGCAAAACAACAAACGCCTCAAAAATAACCACTAACCAACATAATAAATAACAAGTCCCATACTCAAAAACCGATAATTACCACACACTTGCCGACGAAACGTTATTTTCTTTAATATTTTAATTTAATCAAACATCTCGAAAATCTACATAATATTAAACAAATAACTCACATCCCACCACAGAAACAACACCACCCACCCATACACACTACGCAGCACTAATAGAAAAACCCAACATAAACTACCATCCAAATCAGCAAAGACAAGACATATATAGGCACCAGTAGTAAAACGTAAACTAAGGCATAACCACATCAAACCACACACACAGCAACCCAACAACCAACTATAACCCAAAAATCAACACACCCAAAATCAGCCCCCTATTCAAAAACCAACACGCTATAAACCCACCATCCTCATACTAATCATATCTAATAATATAATACAATACTATACATATACTAATATATATATATATATATAAAATATATACTATATATACTACTATTAAATATATACTAGAGATTTATAATTCTAATATATATTAATATATAATACTATATATTACATATATATATATATTATTTATTAAATATATATTCTATAGATATTATAATATAATAATATATACTTATATATAATAATATATAATATATTATAACTATATATATATATATATTTATATATAACCTGACCTTACTTCATATTTAGGACCTATATCACATTGGCAAATAAAACTGGCAAAGGGATATTGAGAATAAACCTAAATAAAATTACTTTAAATATATATATATATCCTAATCAAAACACATAATATAATATATATATAGTAATATATATATTATAATATAAAATATATAATACTATATTTATACTATATATTATATATATATACTACTATATTACCTTTGATACTTATATTATACTACTTATATTATACTATATATATATTATATATATATCAACATCCTACATATAACTATCTAATATATTACTATGAATATACATAATATATAAATATATCTATATCACTATGATATATATATATATATTTTAACTAAATATACCTTTTAGAAATCAATAATTTTTCAATTAAATTATAATTATTTATATTTATTTTAAAAAAATATAAATAATATATGTATGAACCATATATATATATGCATATTTAACATATCAATATATATATAACCCTAACATCAGTAATATATATATATACTATATTAATATATATATAACTATATATAGATCTATAATATAACATATCATAATAAAAATATATTATATACTGCATATTAACTATTATTACATAATATATACAATAATATATATATATAATATATATAATTTAATTATACTTATTATAATTACTACGTAAACTATACCAAATACCATTCACTTCTTAATATCAACTATACACTAAATCTAACATATTACATATATATATATTTATATATTATCTATACTAATAATACTAATATATATTCCATTCATTTTCCTGAGGCAAACTGTTACTAGAGGTATCTAATTTTCAAAAGTACAAAAGGTATAACAATATTATAAGGAATATGATGAGCATTTTTAAAGTACATGATATAATATATAACTATATTATCACAAAATATTTAAATCAAATATAAAGCCGATTTCCCGTTCAACATGCAAAATATCATAGAATTAACATAAAATATTTCATATAATATCTATTATATATATATTATTATAATTTATATATTTAAACTATAAATCAATATATTAGTAATAAACAATATATATATCATATTACGGACTATAAATTAATCTACTACACTACCTATATACATACATATAGATCTATATCTACTATACTATATACATACTTAACTACGATTAATATATACCTGTATATACTATATTACATATATATATAATATAGTACTTCATAATATTATATACTTTCATTCACCTTAAAAACTACTGACATATAATACATAATAATCAATAATTAACTAATAATTAATAATAATAATAATAATATAATAATAATAATAATAATAATTAATAATATATAATAATATAATAATAATAATAATAATAGTATCACATATCATAATAATAATAATAATTAATAATATATAATAATAATAATAATATCATTATTTTTAAGATTTATTAATAATGCCAATAATTTAATTGTAATAATATAATCGCAAGTTATATCATAATTAATAGTAATAGTAATAATCTTTTAAATGATAAATGATAATAATAAAATAAATACTATTATCTTAATAATAATAATAATCAATAAATATACTAATAATAAATCATAATAATCACATAATAGATAATAAATAATAATATTAATAAAATAATAATAATTCAATAATACATACATAAATAATAATACCTTATTCTACAATTACATCCTCTCCAGGAAGGGGAAGGACCTGTCTGCGGGGCAAACTCTCTTTTCTTATATTCCTTACAGACCCTCTTCTCTCAGCTCTCAGCCACTGACAGCAATTTCATGTCTTTCAATGAAGGTCCTCCCAAGAATCCTCATCCTTCTTTCCAAAGTCTTTCCCTCCTTCGGTCTATGTTCCTCCGGCTCTCCATTCCCATCTCTCTTGGCCATCTCTCCTCCTGCTCCTCTCCAGGTGTTCCCCACACCTTAATTTGGCTGCATCTATCTTATTTATTATGGCCTTCACTCCAACCTCCTCTCTTATTCTTTCGTTTCTTTGTCTGTCTCTTCTATTCTTTCACACTATCGTTCTCAAAATGCACATTTCAAACGATTGTATTCTACCATCCTCTCTTGAGGTTCTACTCCAAGTCTCTGACAGAATCGGTCTTAACACCTCATCGAATTCACCACCTTTCTCATCCACTCATTTGTCTATCATACTTTCATTTCTAGAGGAAACTATCTGCTCTTACGCCTCCTCAACTTACTGGGCTTCTAACTTGTAATCTCCCGTACATTTCCTTTCACTATTTTCTGAATACCTCACAACCCAGTATTTACATTTCTCCACCATCTTTATTCTCATTCCTCATCCACATCACTGAACTCAGCACCTCACCCTTTCCCTATTCTTCTCTACTGAGAACAATGATCTCCGTCATTTCTGTGTTATTAGTCTGACCTGCCTCTCTAAGATTATTCGCAAAACAGGTCACCACCTCTCACATTCTATCTTTGTCTTCGCTCCAGTACTCCAAGTCATTCGAGTATGCCAGAATATCACCTACTAAATCTCCTGTATCCTCTCTCACCTTCTTTATGACTACATCCACATATACTACAACATAATTGGTAACGACACACTTCCTTGTTGTCTCTGTTCTCACCTCAACATTCCTTTTCTTACTATTTCCGTTACTTACATACATTTGACATATCTCTCTAATACCAATCACTCTCAGAGGCTCCTTTCAACTTTACTCTTACCCACTGCATATTCTCTCTCTCTAGCACTCTCCACAGTCTCTCTTCCTTGGCACTGAAAAATATAAATAATAATATAATAATAATAAATAAATTATAATATTTGAAATAAATACATAAATGATCATAATAATAATAATAATAATAATAATAATAATAATAATAATAATAATAATAATAATAATAATAATAATAATAATAATAATAATAAAAATAATAATAATAATAATAATAATAAATATAATAATATAATAATAATAATTATAATACAATAATAATAATAATAATATAATAAATTAATAATAATAATAATATAATAAAAATATCAATAATAACTAAATTAATAATAATAGATAATTAAATAATAATAATAATAATTCTGAGGGAGAAAGACTCACTTCTGATATGAAAAAAAAATATATAATAGGAATAAAAAGTTAATAAAATATAATTAAAAAAGGAGAAGATAAGAAAAAGTTATGAAAAAAAGATGATAAAAAATAAGAAAAAAGGTAAAACAGCTGAGAAAAAATTATAAAAATGATAAGAAAAAAGAAAAGGTAAAAAATATATATATATAAAATATATATAATATATATAAAAAATCACTACCTATCTACATAACCCTATAACTAGCCTAAGTATATAATAATAACTATAACTATATATATATATATCTCAACTAAGTCAATACATAATAAGATATTATATAACCTATCACGTAGAATCAACAACCACACATAATGATAGAAAACAAAAAAACCCCGTTACCTAACTAGCTACAACACACTCACATTATATTACATACCTAACTATCAATATAACTACCTCATCTTAACCATAACAATATTACCAACACTATAATACAAACAAGATATCATCACCCCTCCACACAACACAATCAACCTATATGATACTTACTCATAAACAGATAATATACTATACCCAAAGCATCCATATTAAATACCCTCACACTACATAATACTATAATCTAATAAACATGCATCGTGCACCTAATACCTCATCAACCCACTCTAATAATTAATCTCCTATCATCATACATATCAACGGAGCACAAGCAGTCGAATGCAATACTGATAAGAATATACTACCACTATACTGATAAGCTCACATACTAATAATATAAATATAAAATATATATTAAATATATATTTATGCAACCCAAAGTTATGAAAAAAAAAATTTATGAAAAGGACAAAAGAAAAACATCCGAAAACAGAATGATAAATTCACTAAGAATAGAACAGAAACAAAAAAAAACGATCAAATATACTCACGTACACCATAAAAAGTATGATAAGACCAAGATAATCGTTAAACGAACTCAGTGAGCTCTCGGCTCATCAAAACATGTAACTCACAGAACAGTCACAATCAGAGATGTATTGAACAATTCAGCGTGAACCAAAACAGCAACCTCCATTGCTAATAAAACTGAAGAAGAGTAACAAACAAAGAGAAAGAGATAGCTCGACTCGAAACCAAACCGCGTATAAGAAAACGAGAATATCAAATATATAACGAGAACCGTAAGAATAATTAAACAACACATAATAACACAAAACACTATGTATTAAGAAACACACCTCACACACCAAATACGTAGAAAGTGAGAATGTGCATATATAGAACCGAGAACATACAGTGAATGCTAATGAAAGGAGAAGACACAGCCAAACACATCGACGAGCAGCCTCACCACACGTGACAACAAGGAATGCATGATAACGAGACGAAGAAGCTCCGAGACCTGCTCCTCTCGACATACACGGATATATCATATAAATGACCAAGGACGTGCAGGTGTGATCTACCCCAAAGAAGAGCGGCAAAACTCAGTAGACAAACAGAACACACGCGCCATACTACGTATAAGCCTACAACCTAACTTAATTAAACCTAAAGTTAAGAAACTGATATAAAATAAGTAGGCAGAAGACCTCTAGCAAAACACTGCACGAGACCAATAGGAACTATGTATTATATAGCTTTAAGACGTTAGCCCCTACCTAAACGAACCCTCAATATAAAAACTCCTAAGATATAATATATAGTGAAAAGGCCACTCACCCTAAGTTACCCATCATATAGTAATCGCGTGAAGTGAGATGGATCGTGACCACAACTCCATCTCAGACATAAAAGACCGTAACTACTATAAACTACAGTCACGACAACTCATAAGAACCTACACAATACGCTCAATATCTATGAAGCCTGACAACCCCCACCACTAATAAAACAGCACTCACATCCAATTCGAAATACTCTAAAATAAACTCTCCATACACTCTCAATTATACCTTGACGCACCACAATGCTCAGAATGCACAAACTTATGTAACCCACTTAGCTAGGTAACGGGTCAGACTATAATACTACTAGGGAAAAAAGAAACCAAAAACCACCAATCAAGTACTCCGAGTCGAAACAATACGTACAACAACACACACAGAGCTAACAATCATCTACAACGTGCTACACCTACGAAAAAAGTAAAATTAGCGCCACGACATACAGTAGAACTAAAAGCACAGAAAAGATAGTTCACTATTCAACCTCATAATATGAATGACTCACATAGACAATAACATTAAAACACATAACAAATACTTATCAAAATGATAGAACATACAGACAAATAAACACCTCATATCAACCCTATATAGGGGAAGACTTACAGTACTATAATATCTCTACTATATATTTAAATTATAACCTATAATATATATATGCCACAAGACTCCCCATATATACATATGTCGAACTACCTAACCCATATATTATAAACCAGAACCGTCGGTGGGACTATATTATACATAATATATATATATATATATAATATATATATTATTTATATTATTATATGGAATAAGAGGAGAGTCAACGTCCCACAGCTGTACCACCACTGAAAGATAATTCACCCAGGTTATCAATTACATTTGAGTAAACGCGATTTATGATTTTCCTAGAACTAATTGAAAAATTTATTTAATTAAAATATACTATATATATATTATATATATAATAACGATATATATAATATATATATTATATCTATATATATATCTACTATATACCTATATACTAATAATATACCAAAATCAATAGTCTTTCCATAAATATATCTACTATAGAGAGAGAGAGAGAGACATAGTAATCGACGAGAGAAACAGGAGAGGAGATGAGAAGAGTCTTTACATTTCATTTCTTACTACTAAGTATTTGTTAAAAATGCCAATAGATAGATAGATATGATAGATAGAGGATAGATAGATAGAAGATAGATAGACTAGATAATAGATAGAATAGATGATAGATAGATAGGATAGATAGATTCTACAAGATACGATAGATACGATAGATAGATAGATAGATAGAGTCTTCAATTCTTTATTTCGTACTCTAATTACATTAAAATAGATAGATAGATATATAGATAGATAGATAGATAGATAGATAGATAGATAGATAGATAGATAGATAGATAGATAGATAGATAGATAGATAGATAGTCTTCAATTCTTCATTTCGTACACTAATTACATTAAAATATATAGATAGATAGATAGATAGATAGATAGATTAGTTTTAGATTAGATTAGTTCGATAGATAGATTAGATAGATAGATAGATAGATAAATAGTAGATAGATAGGAAGATAGATAGACTAGATAGATAGATTAGTCTTTCAATTCTTTATTTTCGTATGTTGCTATATAAGCTATATATTCTGGGAGATGTATATTAAAAAGATAGATAGATAGATAGATAGATAGATAGATAGATAGATAGATAGATAGATAGATAGATAGTCTTCAATTCTTCATTTCGTACACTAATTACATTAAAATATATAGATAGATAGATAGATAGATAGATAGATAGATAGATAGATAGATAGATAGATAGATAGATAGATAGATAGATAGATAGATAGATAGATAGATAGATAGATAGATAGTCTTCAATTCGTTTATTTATTACACTAATTAACATTCAAAATATATAGATAGATAGATAGATAGATAAGATAGATAGATAGATAGTAGATAGATAGATAGATAATATGGACAGATAGCTAGAATGATAGATAATAATGTTCTTTCATTCTTTTTTATTTCGTTACATGAAGAGATTGAAAATGAATTAGGATAGTCAGTGACATGATGTATACGGAAGCATGAAAGATAGAAGAGATGAATTAGGAAGAATAGATAGAATAGATAGATAGATACGACTAGATAGATAAGATAGACCTAGAATCAGATGATAGATAGTCTTCAATTCTTTATTTCGTATACACTAATTATTTCACATTAACAAATATATAGATAGATAGATAGATAGATAGGATAGATAGATTAGAGTAGATAGATAGATAGATGATAGAATAGATACGATAAGATAGATAAGCTAGATAGTTAGATAGTCTTCTCAATTCTTTCTTTTCGACAACTAATTACATTAAAATCACTATAGATAACGTAGATAGATAGATCAGATGAGTAGATAGATTAGTCTTCAATTTCATTTCGTAACTAATTACATTTATAATAGGATAGTAGACTAGATAGCATAGAACTAGCTAGATAGAATATCTAAGATAGATAATAAGAATAAGACCGTAGATAGAATAGTCCTTCAATATCTATATATTTTCGCTGCACTAATACCTAAATATAGATAGATACCCGATAATAAAAGTACATAAGATAGATAGATAGATAGAAATAGATAGATTAGTATAGACTAACGCATAATAGATTATATAGCAGATAACCATTAGAATAGATAGAGAGATAGATAACGCATCTTTAATAGATAAGATAGATAGATAGACTAATAGTCTTCAATTCTTTATTTCGTATACACTATATTAAAATTTAAATTAGCTTCTCATTTAACACATTTTACAAGACCGTTAGATAAGATAGATAGAATAGATAGAGATAGCATAGAATAGATAGATAGATAGATAGATAAGATAAGATAGAGAAGCACCTTCAAGCACTATCCATAAGGAATAAAGGTATCCAGCCACGCATGAAGAGACTTGAAAATGAATTAGGAAGTCATGTGACATGATGTATGACGGAAGTGAAAAATATGAATGCATTATACAGTTGTTCACAAATGGATGGAGAAAAAAATTAATACAAAGAGACTTCTTTATTATAAATGTTTTAAGACGATACAATTATTAAGCAGTTGGCACTGAGATAAGGATTTTTTTTTATTGTCTATTTTTTTATTAAACATTTATTTATCTTGATTTTTAATGTGTTTATATACATTTTTATAACTGATATTTGGATATACATTTTATTATTTTTCATTAGATATTTATTGATTTTTATGTGTTTATACATTGATATTTTGATTCATTGAAGTTCGTGCATTTGATACATTTGGTATTTTAATACATTGTAATTTGTGCATTTGATACATTTTAGTTGTACGTTTAGATTTTATTAATTTATATGATATAAGTTTATAAAATATTATTTAATAAATATATAATTTCATATATTCGATATATTTTATTGTGCGTGAGATTTTTTATTGGATTTAATTGCACTTATAATAAAATATATTAATATTAAGTAACGAAATAAAAAACTGGATCTATTGAGTTGTATGTTTTATATTTGAAGATGTGATAGGCAAGCTTTATGATAAGAGTTTGCAAAACTTTATTATTTATGAGCGTATAGTACTCTGTTATTCTACTCGTGTAAGGCTGATCCCAAGTCGCTTATTATTTATTCTCAAATCCATAGGCTTAATGCAAGTTAGTTTTTAGACAACACATAAATTGTATCATGAAATTTTATCAAAAAACAAAAAGTTATTACTTACGAAAACCAATTAGATACCTTTCATTGTATGTCAAGTGATCTTTCGGATGCTAGAAGGCAAGCTTTGAAAAGAATTTGCAAAATGAATATGGACATATAGATACCATCGATGAATACTCGAAAACCCTTAAGGAATGGGCGTGTCCGAGAGCAGAGAT
>JABUQX010028470.1:15000-17500 GCA_015478945.1 Trachelipus rathkii | reverse complement strand
TGTATGGTATAACATTAATATTGGAATGAGGTAGGGATGTGTTGGGCATCCTATTTAATTTATATATGGATGGGGTGATGAAAGAATTAGAGGTAGGGGTGGCAGGGGGAAAGATTTAGACTGATGGAGAATGGAAGATAGTGGAGTGTGTCCTGCTTATTGTACGCTGACGATTTCGTTTCGACTTAAGGAATGCTATTTTACTTAACTATCTTATCTCCATGCATGTCACACACCCTACCTCACATCTGTAGGAAGTGAAGGAAAGATAAATATATTCATATATATTATATCATATATGTATAAATGTAAAAAAAATAAATATATATATATATATATATATATATATAATATATATTATATATATATATATATATATAATATATATATATAGAGAGAGAGAGAGAGAGAGAGAGAGAGAGAGAGGGGTGATTGAGAAAAAAAAACGGGCTCCGCTCCCACTTTTTGTGAAATCCTCTACAATCATTCACTAATCACCCTTATTTTGCAGGATATCCAGAAGCAACGCTTGTGAACACAACTAGACTTCAATGGAATCTTGAGGAAAGAATGTACTGCGTCAAACATTACTACACGACAGGCTCGTTCAAGAATATCCAGAGACTTTCCATACATCAGTTCGAATGGGAGAAGGTCCCCTCCAAAAGCAGAATTCAGAGCTGAGTGGAAAAATTGGAGCAGTATTGGACCGTGGAGAACCTCAATGCAGCAAGTGAAAACTGTCCAAGCCACTCAGGACGTCCCAGGAGGAGTACTGTCGACTTGGTCGAGAGCGTAAGGGAGTCGATTCAGCAAAGTCCGAGAGGCTCTGTGTGCAAGCGAAGGCAGTCCCTAGGTATATCCCGTGAAACTTGCAGCTGCATCACAAGAAATGCACAAGCCTAAATGGAGGTCATCTCGAACACATAAACCATCATGTTTTAATTTGATGTTCTAAAATCAATACACTAGTTATAACTGCTTTCATTTAATTCAGAAAAAAAATAATAAACGAAGTTTATGAGAAACTTGGGGCCCGCTTTTTTAAGTCACCCTACATATATATATATATATATATATATATATATATATATATATATAAATATATTTTATTATAATATATATATATATATATATATATATATATATATATATATATATATAATATTATATATATTATATATAATTATTATATATATAATATATATACTATATAGTATATATATATATATATAATATTATATATATAATATATACTATATATATAATATATATATATAATATATATATTATATTATTATATACTATATTATATATATATTAATTATATAAATTGAAAAAAATAATTTTCTTATTCAGTATCTAAAAAATTAATCAAAAACTAGAAAAAATAACCTTAAATATTTTATACATCCGAAACATTCCGCATTTTGATAATTGCGGATGAGAATGCGGATGCGGTATTTCAAAATCGTGAATGCTGATTGAGGATGCGAATGTTTTGCGAAAGCGGAATAATCAGCATACATGCATAAACATTAATAGTATAAAAATTTATATATTTATTTATTTAATATTAATAAATATATATATATATATATATATTATATATATAATATAATATATTATATATATATATATTATTATATATATATATTATATATTATTAAATATATATATTATATATATATATATATATATATATATTATATAATATATATATATATATATATTATATATATTATATAATATATATAATATATATATAATTTATATATATATATTATATATATATATATATATATATATATATATATATATATATATATATATATATATATATATATTTAATATATATATATAATATATATATATATATATATATAAACATATATATATATATATATATATATACATATATAGATATATTTATATTTATAACCCTCTATCTTGCGGCGCGATGTTGGTGCTTATCTTTTCCATAGGTACCGTAGCGGCAAGTGCCCGAGGGAACTTATCACCTCATAACCCCCCCCCTTACGACGCACTCGTAGCACAAGCGTTGTGCTGTGTCGCACATGGTTTTTGTGTGATTTTGCGTACTCCAGACTAGTTTCGCTGCGGTTCTTCTTTCTTTCCTGCCACCTCTTTTTTGTGGAATTCTCTCATCTTCGGTGTTTCCTACTCAATTTAATCTCCCTCACTTTAAGGCCTGCGTCTGTGCTCATCTGCGTAATTTGCGTTAGTTGAAGTTTTGTTTATTTTAACACCCCCTCCTTGAATAGGGCTTTGCCCGTGATCGGCGGTGACAACTGTAAAATTATATATATTTATATATATAATATATATATATATATATAAATATATAATAATATAATATATATAATATATATAGAATATATTATATATTATATATATATATATATATTATATATATATATATATATATATATATATATATATATTATTTAATAAATTTTGATACATTTCAAATACATAT
>JABUQX010028470.1:0-10000 GCA_015478945.1 Trachelipus rathkii | reverse complement strand
CGGTACCGAAGGCATCCTCGAGTCAAAGCAGGCGATTCATTCCAAAAGTAGTTAGCCAAAAAACAACGCGATTCCCCCTAATTAGCCCGATTAAAGTGCCAGAAATTAAGTTTAGGGCATGGTGGAGCTGGAGAAAAAGTATTATAATTAAGAGCTACAAGATTGTGGTCAGTGTAACCAATAGAAGAAGAAATTGTGTATTTATAACGAGAAGGAGTAGTGGTGAAACATAAGTCAAGCGTATTCAAGAATTGGTTAGGAGAATCTGGAATATGTGTTAGTTCACTTAATTAACTGTTCCCAGATCGTTGAGAATACTGAATGATTCAGCCCCCACTGTGGTTCGACTAGTATGAGAAAAGCCCAACCACTCAGTGTGGTGTTACTTTGAAATTCCCTAAATAGAGGACCTCGGCATTTGAATGGGAAGAAGTAACAGTCTCATGAGAAGTAGTAAGATATTCAAAAAGAGCATTAAAATCTGTTCCATTGGGGGAGCAGTAGTAGAAACACAAGATAATGATAGTAGTAGAGAGAAAGATTTTTAGCCACAGAACATTGAAGTTAGGAGATTCAAGATTTTCGAGACGTGTTACAGGAGTGTATGTTTATATAGGCACAGACACCACTATTTAGACTGAAATTATAGAAAAAGTTATAGTTAGAGATATTAAGCTTATTTGAAAAAGAATCCCTGGCCAGCTGGGTCTCAGACAGTAATAAAATGTTAGGTTGAGAGTTAGAGAGGTGATATTCCGCAGATTTGTGATTAGCACGCAGGCCAGGGTTGGCCGATGCACCAGGTGCGGTGTGGTGCGGTGTGGTGCGGTGCGGTGCGGTGCGGTGCGGTGCGGTGCGGTGCGGTGCGGCACTCAAATCCAGTGTGCTGGTGCGGTTCAATTTTTAAAATATAGAGATGCTGTGCCTGGTGCGTGGTGCGGAGTGCGATGCGCATTGGAACATAGAGATGCGATGCGGTGCGTTGTGCGCCTACCCTAGTGCGGTGCGGTGCGGTGCGCAAAATTCCGGTGCTCGGCCAACCCTAGTTTCATTTGACCATATTAATGTAAATTTATTTATATAGAAAGGAAAATTTTAAAATTCAAAATTTTTTTACATATTATTTTTATTTTTAATTTAAAATTGCAAGATTAATACATAATAATAATAAAAATAATAAAAATAATAATAATAATAATAATAATAATAATAATAATAATAATAATAATAATAATAATAATAATAATAATAATAATAATAATAATAATAATTAATTAATAAAAATGAAAAAATAAAAATTTTGGATAAATAATAAAATAACAATTAATAATAATAATAAAAATTTATAAAAATAATTTTTTTTTTAATAATTAATAATTAATAATAATAATAATAATTAATAAAAATAATAATAATAATAATAATTAATGATAATAATAATATTAAAATAATAATAATAATAATAATAAGATAATAATAATAATAATTAATATAATAATTAATAATAATAATAATAATAAAAATAATAATAATAGATAATAATAATAATAATAAAATAATTAATAAATAATAATAATAATTAATAATAATAATAATAATAATAATAAGAAGAAGAAGAAGAAGAAGAAAGAAGAAGGAAGAAGAAGAAAGAGAAGAAGAAGAAGAAGAGAAGAGAAAAGAAGAAGAAGAAGAAGAAGAAAGAAGAAGAAGAAGAAGAAGAAGAAGAAAAGAAGAAAAGATAAGAAGAAGAACAGAAGAACTACAGAACTACAGAACGTACAGAACACCGAACTAGGCAAAGACCTTACAGTCCACCAAGGCTAGCTGAGGAAGATGAGGTCACCGGCCTTTAAACCGTTATAATTAACCCTCCAAACGGTGACCCCAAAAACTGTTATTACAAAATAATTATTGTAGTGTGATCGATGATGCACGGCTTAGAATGTTAGAAATAACCCTCTAATGGTGGACATCAAAAACTGTTTTATTACAAATTAAGACGATAGTGTGATCGATGATGTCCCCGGCTTAGAACGTTAGAAAAAACCCTCTAAGTGGTGGACAATCTCAAAATTGTTAATACAAAAATATTATGATAATGTGATCGATTGATGTCACCGCTTAGAAACGTTAGAAATAACCCTCTAAGCGGCGAACATCAAAGCTGTTATTACAAATTAGGTTAGATAGTGTGATCAATGCGACCACCGACTTAGAGCGCTAGAACAGCGGGTAAACATTTTGCTGGTAAATTTACCTCTAAGAGTAAACATTAAAAAAAAACTGCTTCAATATAAGTTTCGCGCCCAAATTCTTTTAAGATGTACTTTTAAAATTACCAATTGATCTCAATAGTTCGTTTGATTTCACCTTATCTAATTCTATTTCTTTTAATAAAGGAAGATTCTGTATGGAGTGAAGGTTCACAAACCAATTCCTTAAAAGCTGTTTATCTAACTTTCTTTGAAATAAATCGAGTTGCCTGTTCACTAGTTCATTAAGAGAACTATTCCACTCTCAATTACATCGTAAGTGAAGAAATTCTTGCTATATTTGTTTGAAATCGTTTACGACAAAGTTTATGCCCATTACTTCGTGTTAACATCATTAAATCATATCTAAGAATTGCCTGTAAGGCTGTAATCGACATTGTCAAATTTATTTATATTTGAAAACTTCTATAATTTTCCCGTCAATTTCTTGGCTCTCTAAAGAATGGAATCCTAATTCACGTAGTCTGTTGCCCATATGATTTACCTCTTCAATTCAGGCATTAATTTGGTTGCCCTCTTGAATCTTTTCAATTTTTTCTAGTCTTTTTGTGAGTATTGCTCCAAACTGCACTGCGTATCCAGATGACTGCGTCTAAACTAAATGTTTTATAGAGAGAAGTTATATATATTTTAGATTTATATTCGGAAGTTTCTGGCAATAAATCCTAGAGCTTTATTTGCTTTTTTTAACAGCTTCAGCACAATTGTTTCGCAAACTTAAAATCCTTATTAATTATACTCCTAGATCCTTTTCCTCACTGACAAATTTGATAACTGAGTCATCTAATTTGTAATATTCATTGTTCCTACTCCCAAAATTTATAACCTTACATTTATCGGTATTAAATTCATTGCCATGTTTTTGACCCAATTTACAATCTTGTTCAAGTCGCTTTGGAGTAAATGGAAAATCTTTCTCACATATTATGCGATTTACAAGTTTCGTATCATCTGCAAATTTCGAAATATTGCCTTAAATATTATCATTTATGTCATTTACATATATAATGAACAGTATTGACCCAGCGGACAGATCCTTGGGGTACACCACTAGTAACATTTGTCCAATCTGAGCATTCACCATTGATAACGACTCGTTAGTGACGACGAAAGCCAATTTTAATCTCAATTTAAAAGATTTCCTCGAATACCATGAGCTCTAAGCTTTTCTTCCAATAATCTTGATGAGGAGACGTATCAAATGCTTTTTGAAAGTCTAAGTAAATGACATAAAGATTTATATTTATCTACATCGTTAATAACCACATTAAAAAATTCTAGCAAATCGTTAAGGAGCATGATCCATTTCTTCTAAAACCGTGTTGGGAATTCTGAGCAATCATGATCTTCAAGATGTGCAACTAACTATTATTAGTATGCTTTCAAAAAATGTTTACCAAACTATAAGAAGTCAGCTAATTGGTCTGTAGTATTCGGAACCTTACGAACTCCTTTTTTGGAAAATGGGAGTTATATTAGCAATTTGAAATCATGAGGAACTATCCTTCTTTAAAACTTATTGCAAAAGCATTGTCAAAGGTTTCACTAATATGTCTTACAAATTTTTGAGATGCGATTGGATAGTAATCCATCTGGTCCAGGCGATTTATTAATTAATAGCTTATCAATCTTGAAAGCAACTTCCTCTTCTAGAATATTCCAAAATGTATCAATAAGTTGTCTTCCATGCTAGGCAGGTTATCTAGATTCTCTTTCGTAAAAACTGTCGAGAAAAAATTATTTAAAAATGTTTGCAATATCAGCAATGCTTGATTTTAAATTACCATTAATGTCCAGTAAAAGCCCAATTGATTCCTTAATGGAACTTTTGTTATTAACATATTTGTAAAACTTTTTAGGATTAATTTTACATTCACGAGCAATATTAATTTCAAAGTTTCGTTTATAATTTCTAATTAGATCGTTTGCCAGGCTCGCCGACAAGCTATGTAAATAGTATTATTTGCCACTGAAGAGACGACTTCCCATAGTTTTATAAGCTCTATTTCTATTACTTAAAGAAATCTCTAATTTCATTATTCCACCATCTTGGCTTTGAATTTGGTAAAGTTAGCTTCATTTTATACGGAACAAAATCTTTTTCTTTGTCTTTAAATATTTGTATAAACGTATCCCACATTACATTTGCATTTCCTGTTAATGTCTCATTCCAATCATAGACAGATAAACTGTCCTTTAAGCCATTGCCCATGAATGGGCGGAGGAAGAACTCCCACCATCATAATTGTTGTATTTTTTTTCACATCCATCGCGTGAATTTGAATCATGTTACATGATCACTGATTGATCAGTTCGGTAACATGAAAACTTCTTACCAAGTTCGCTGACTTAATAGAAGTCTAAAATATTGTTCCCCTACGATAGGCGCAATCAATTATTTGAAAAGAAATGTGTCTCCTAAAGAATTTAAGTAAATCGCTTTACCTTCCAGATCTGCATCAAAAATATAGTCGCATAGGTTTGGGCAGGAAAACCAGCTACAATCATTTCGATGCTTGGGAGACTTTGCTCAATTTCTTGTATACAAAGTATACATCTATTTACTGATTGTGAGGACCGGTGACGATAGACAATTATTAAGTTCAATTTTATTATGAAGTGTATTGATATCAACATGATATTTTACTTCTATAACATCAGACAATTTCCAGCTGAGTTAGTTAGATATTATATTTTAATGTAAATCATAACGCCACCCCCTTCCTTATTATTGTTTCTATTTTCGAAGAATAACTTATAACCATGAGTTTGTAATTCCGAATCAAACTCATTATCTTTAAAGTTGCAACATGTTTTAGTAATTGTAATTTAATCGTAGTTTTCTATATGAACAATAGCTTTAAATTCATTTATTTTGTTTCGGATACTTCTTGCGTTAAAAGATACCGCTTTCATTTCGCACATATCGAGCGAGGACTTGGACCATCCCGAAAAACCTGTTTCTTTGCAATTGTCTCTCTGTGTATTTTCCTAACCTCTGTGTCCAAGAGTCGACCCAATCTTGCATCACCAATGTCATTCAAATGAACCCCATCCCTTGCAAATAAACAATTTTCAAAAAAAAAACTTCCCAAAAAAAATTAGCAAAAGAGACGTTTTCATCCTTGCAAATTTCTTCCAGTCTGGTGTTGAAAAATATAGCCTTGCTGGAAAATCTTAAGCCCATTAAATTACGAGGCAAAATTCCCAGACACAAAACATTACCTGTTTTTTCTTTCAGATTTTTAATTAGTCTTCTATATTTGATAATAAGTTCGTTGACCACAGTTTCCTTTTGGTATACGTCATTCGATCCAATCATGACACATACTAGACTATTATTATCCTTAACTTGTAAATCCTTCAATTCATTTTCAAAATTATGGATTCTTCCTCCCGAAACGCTTTTATATTTTCTTTTTGTAGTATTACGCGAAATAAATTCTTTATTCATGTTACGTACCATTGAAGTTCCAATCAAAACTGTTTCAGTTTCACATTTTTCAACTTCTAAGAGGGAAAAGGGATTCGAGGTTGGTAGTTCAAAGTTAGGTCTTAATTTGGGTTTGACTCCATTAGAGACCCTCGTAAATTTGTCTTTGTCATTGTCCTTTGAATGGTCACTTTGTTTTTTCTCTGTATTTCTACACAAGTCTAAATTGTTTTTAAAAGAACTTAAGGCTCTTTCAGCCACATAAGTCCCCTGTGAAACATTATTAACTTTGCTCGTCAAATTCTTTGTTCCAATGATTAAGGAATTTTGTTTAGGGGAGTTAGTCACATTAATGTTTTTCTCTAAGTTACCTATCATATTTTTTAGACCAATGATTTCATTTTGAATATTCTCTATATTTTTTTCAAAGCTACAGAAGTAGCAGACAGAAAATTTATTAGCCAATGTATTTTCAGGAAAATCTGAATACCACCGGCTAGTATTACAACAAGAGCAAGTGAAGCGGGTTGCAGGCATTGTTAAAATTTAAATAGTTGCTTCACCAAAAGCAAAATTATTAAAAATAAAAATCTGAAAAATTAAAACTCAATTGTATTTCAAATTATAAAATAATAATTTTATAAACTGAAATAAAAAAATAATAAATTTTTATACCTTTAAAATTTTCTTCTGTAATTTTTAAATCTTTCAAATTTTCCTTCTATTTCCTACTGTTTTAATATTCCGTACACAATTTAACACGTCTTACGAGTTTGAAGAAGAAGAAGAAGAAGAAGAAGAAGAAGAAGAAGAAGAAGAAGAAGAAGAAGAAGAAGAAGAAGAAGAAGAAGAAGAAGAAGAAGAAGAAGAAGAAGAAGAAGAAAGAAGAAGAAGAAGAAGAAGAAGAAGAAGAAGAAGAAGAAGAAGAAGAAGAAGAAGAAGAAGAACTACAGAACTACAGAACTACAGAACACCGACTAGCAAAGACTTTACAGTCCACTCAAGGCTAGTCTGAGGGAAGATGAGGTCACCGGCTTAGAACGTTATAATTAACCCTCCAAACGGTGAACCCCAAAACTGTTATTACAAAATATTATTGTAGTGTGATCGATGATGTCACCGGCTTAGCATGTTAGAAATAACACTCTAAGTGGTGGACATCAAAACTGTTATTACAAATTAAGACGATAGTGTGATCGATGAGGTCACCGGCTTAGAACGTTAGAAATAACCCTCTAAGTGTTGGACATCAAAATTGTTAATACAAAATATTATGATAATGTGATCGATGATGTCACCGGCTTAGAACGTTAGAAATAACCCTCTAAGCGGTGAACATCAAAGCTGTTATTACAAATTAAGATGATAGTGTGATAAATGCGACCACCGACTTAGAGCGCTAGAACAGCGGTAAACATTTGCGGTAAATTTACCTGTAAGGGGTAAACATTAAAACTGTTCAATATAAGTTCTGCGCCCAAATTCTTTTAAGATGTACTTTTAACATTTATCAAATGATCTCAATAGTTCGTTTAATTTCACCTTATCTAATTCTATCGTTTTAAAAAGTAAGATTCGGTATGAGTTGAAGTTCACAGACCAATTTCCTTAAAATGTTTATCTAACTTTTCTTGAATAAATCGATGTTCACGCTGTTCACTATTTCATAAGAGAGACTTATTTCACTTCTCAATTACATCGTAAGTGAAGAAATTCTTTGCTATATTGCCGTATTGAAATCGTTATATGACAAGTTTATGCCATTACTTCGGTTACATTGCGTTAAAATCATATCTAAAGGGAACTTGCCTGTAATCGATATTTCAAATTATTTAGTATTTTGAAGAATTACTATTTAAATTTCCTGCATCAATTCTTCTTGTTTCTAAAGAATGTATATCTAATTCGCGTAGTCATTGGTCGTATGACTTACCTCTCAATTCTTGTATATTAATTTCGTTGCCCTTCTTTGAATTCTTTCAAATTTTTCTATGTCCTTTTTGAGTATGGACCTCCAAAAACTGTACTGCGTATCCAGATGAGGTCTAACTATATGTTTTATAAGATGGGGAAGTATGTATATTTTTAGATTTATATTTCGGAAGTTTTGCAATAAACGCTAGAGCTTTATTTGTTTTCTTAACAGCTTCAGCACATTGTCCTCGGCAAACTTAAATTCCTTATTAATTAATTACCCGAATCCTCTTTCCCATGACAACTTTGATAAACTGATCATCTATTTTTTGTAATCGTTATCACTGTTCCTACTCCCAAAATGTATAACCTTACATTTACGGTATAAAATTTTCATTTGGCCATGTTTTTGCACAATTTTACAATCTTGTTTCAAATCGCTTTGGGAGTAATTGATTAGTCGTCCTCAGCATATTATGCCGATTTCCAAGTTTCGTATCATCCGCAAATTTCAAAATATTGCCTAAAATATTGAATCAATCAATGCATTTACATATATTAATGTAACAGTTATTGAACCAGGACAGCCCTAGCGGTACACCCACTAAAGAACAATTCGCCCAAATCTGTAGCATTCACATAATAACGACTTCGTATGTCGTCGGGTCCAATGAACCAATTTTGAAATCCAATTTAAAAAGTCTTCCTCGAATACCATGACCTCTAAGCTTTTCCAATAATCCTTGATGAGGGACGGTAGCAAATGCTTTTTTGAAAACTAGGTAAATAACATCAAAAAAATTTATAGTTATCTACAATCGTTAATAACCACATTAAAAAAGAATTCTAGTTAAATTGTTAAGCATGACTATTTCTTCTAAAACCGTTGGGAATTTTAGAGCAATCCTGATCTTCAAATGTGCAATTAATCATGTATATTATTGCTTCAAAAATTGTGCCAACTAATAGAAGTTAAGCTAATGCGTCTGTAATTATTCCGGGAGCTTACGATCTCCTTTTTGTGAAAATAGGAGTTATATGTGCAAGTGTTGAAATTATGATGGTTACTAACCCTTCTTGAAAGACTTATGGAAAAGCAATCGTCAGAGGTTTACTAATATATCTTTCAAATTTTATAGAGATGCATCGGATAAAATCCTATCTGGTCCAGGATGACTATTTATTAATAGCTTATCAATTTGGAAAGCAACTTCCTCTTCTAAAATTTTCAAATGTAACTAAATACTATCTGCATGAAAATCCGCTACGTCTTCATGCTTAGGAACATATCGACCACACGAAGAATGTGTGCGTCAGCCTATCTATGAGAACACACAAATATATATATCCTATCTGACTAAGCTGAACGAGCTACCTATCTATAATCGAGCGAGGCGAGCGAGTGTGCCTAGTTATACATCATATCCATGCGCTATACCTACTATCTCATCAGCATATGGAACTTTTAATTATTGACCTAGTGTAAAACTTTTTAGGAATAATTTTACTCTCCCGGGCAATATTAATTTCAAAGTTTCTTTTATAGCATCTAATTAGTCTTTTGCAGTGTTTCGACGCAAAACTTTGTAATTATTATTATTTCTACTGAGGAGAAGACTTCGCAAAGTTTTATAGGCTCCTATTTTCTATTGTTTATAAGAATCTTCTAGATTTCATTGTTCCACCATCTTGGTTTTGAACTTGGTAAAGTTTGTTTCATGTTTATATGGAACAAAAAATCCTTTTTCTTTTTCTTTTAAATATTTGTAATTTCTCAGAGATAAAATACATATGCCCAAGTTCAACTATTTCATCCCAATCATATTATAGATAAGCTTTCCTTAAAGCCATTAAAATTTGCGTTGACCTTAAAATGGAATTTTCAAGTAATTGTTATGCATTTTGTTTTCAATATTAACAGTAAACTTAATCATGTTATGATCACTTTTACCAATAGGTTCTATGACCTCAAAACTTCTAACCAAGTTCAAATGAGTCACTATTAGTAGTAAGGGGGGGACAACTAGCAGCCAAACTGAAATCCGGAAGTTGCAACCGGAAGGTTGCACATGTGCAAGCAACATTTTTGCAACATTTGTTTTTCAAGTCTTGACGTGTCAAACCTAGGTATCAAGTTGGTGAGACCGAATTTATAGTCTGGGCAAGGACCGGACTTCCGATGAGGTTTTGAGCCTAACTCAAAGGGTTTTACCCCAAAAGGGGCGGAGCCCCCCAAAGGGGCTGTTTTTGGCTTTCCTAGAAGTTTTTTAAAATAATCGCATAGATCAGTTTTGATGTATTCAATCATTTATCGATTCTTTTTTACCCCTATATCGATGTTAAAATCATTCTTTCTACGTGCTCTGTTGACCTGGAATAA
>JABUQX010028469.1:40000-42143 GCA_015478945.1 Trachelipus rathkii | reverse complement strand
CAATCAATGTGTTCTGTTCACAAACGTAAAATGGATCGGTCTCCTTTAATGAATATATGCATGTCAATCAGCTGTCAGTCATTCTGATCGTATAAACGCAGAAATAATTTCAGTTTATATTTCACGGATTATGATTTAAAAGGTATTTTAATATTTCAACATTAAAAACATTCAAATGGATTCAATATAACATTCAAAAACAATAAATAAATAACAGTCAAAATATATTATAATACATACAACTTTGTGAAGGAAATCGTTGCCATGACAACCTTGTTTTCTAAATTGTTTATCTGTCTCATCGTCCGCATAATGCAGTGTGGAGCAAAGCCACAAACTCAAAGCGACATTCAATACAAAATCATTTTATAAAGTGGCTTTCTACGAAGAAAATTTTTTTCGGTATCAGAAGGGCTGACTTTTTGTCATTCCGGGATGATAGGTAATGCCGAGTTGGGATTGGAGATAAGGAAACCTTCTGAAAACAGAATTTCAGTTTTAGTACAAGAGATAGGAATGGAATGTATGAACATATATATATATATATATATTTATATATATATATATTTATATATATATATTTATTATTTATATATATTATATATTTATTATATATATATATATTTATAGATTATATATATATATATATATATATATATATATATTGAGATATATATATATATTTTTTGAGAAAAGAAAAAAAGTATTTTTTTTAAATTAAATTGTTTTTTTTTTTGAGTGCTAATTATATCATTTTGTTAAAACTCAAATATAATAAAAATATGTACATACTCTATAATTAAAAGATTAAATATGATTTTAAGGTAATAAAAAAAATAAAACCAAAAATGTTAATTATTGGTTTGCTTTTTAAGAAAAATAAACCGGCTTTCATCACCTGTAAATATATTATATATATTATATATATATATATATAGATATATTATATATATATATATATATATATATTTATATATATAAATATGTAATATATATATATATATATATATATATATATATTATATATATATATATATATATATCGATATATTATATTATTATATATAATATATTATATTATATATTAATAATATATTATATTATATTTTATATGTATATATATATATATTACTATTTTATTATATTATATATATATATCTATATATATTATATATTTATATATAATATACTATATATATAAAATATATATTATTATATTATATATATTATATTATATATATTATTTACTATATGATATATAGAAGATGTTATATAGATATAATATATTTATTAATATTATATTTTATTATTATCAAAGTGAGGAGCCTGATCATTATTAATTAAGAAACTGCAGATATTACTTACGTTAGTATAATTTTTCATAATAAAAATGGTCTCCAACACCCCTGACCATCCCCATTAACACATCTTATTTACCCATCCCTCATGACCCCTCATTTAAAATCAGTAAATCCTTACCAAATCTCTAAGTTACCTCCTCCAACAATCTAGGTAAACGTATTTTCCAAACTGCTACTCACACCTTAAATAAATTCACAATGTGTTTACAAACCTTGCCTAACTGTACTTTGCTACATTGGCGAAATAATGATTTCATAGACGCCATTCCAACAACAAACATGATCCTCACTTTGACTCACAAAACTCGCACTCATACACAGGAACATATTTCATCACAGGCATTAACTTAATGGCATGGACACCATTTTACAAGTACTCGATCCCTAAACAAAAATCCCTTTGCATTAAAACTTTCCCATTTTAACTACTACAGGTGAATTTACCTTGACCCACCTTAAACAAAATTGAACACCACACCTTTTCAAAAATTCAAAACTAGTTTAACTAATCTTAAATTTTATTATTTTACAACTTTTCTACATAGCATCTTTATATAAATATTTCATTTAGTCTTCAATTCATAGCGTCTGAAAGAGTAAGGATCGAAAGCTTAAGCTCTTCACATATTGAAGGGGAAGATCCAATATTGGAGATTTTAGGACCCCATTTTAGCCACCACCTAAAAATGGACATAAATTCTTAATTTTCAGACAATTTGAATTGGGATAAAGCAACGCAGCTTTTTTTTACCTCTTAAACGGCATTTTCAGGTGTTTTCTGT